>OZ035997.1:92408309-92476341 GCA_964035015.1 Corallium rubrum
TGGCGTATCACGTTAATTTTATTAATTATAGAAAACAAAATCAAGATTGTTCTCCAAATAGGGCACACCACGTGCTATTTAATGGCTGTCCTTCCTGAGAAATAGTGCGATGTTTTGCAATCTCAATAGACTCCCTTGTTTTTCGCGCGAAGTATTGCTTGTCCCTGGCTAAGAGTGACGACTCTTCCCACTTAACACGATGGTCATACTTCCAAGCGTGTTTGGCAACAGCAGATTTATCCTGTTGGGCTTTAATGCAACATGTCTTATGCTCCTTCAGGTGAGTTGAGAGATTTCTTCCCGTTTCCCCGAAGTAAACCAAGCCACAATCACAGGGAATGCGATACACTCCAGGCTTAGATAAGCTATCCACCTCATCTTTATGTGTGAAAAGTACCTTGAACAATTTGTGTTGACTACTGTGAAATACCTTCATACCAACACGATTTAGAATTCTCTCAATCTTGTGGGATGCTGGTCCGATATACGGAAGAGAAACTGAAGGTGGTTCTTGCTGGGACTGAGTATTCAGCTCCAGATGTACCCAAGGTGTCATAGAAGTTTGAATCATCTTCTCAGGAAAACCGTTGTTAGTCAAAACCAACTTAAGGTGATCTAATTCATCCTGAAGTTGTTCTTCGTCACAAATTGTTCGCACTCGATGAACGAGAGTTTTGCACACAGACGATTTGATACTTTGATGATGGAATGAAGTGTAGTTAAGGTATCTGCCAATGTGTGTTGGTTTTCTATACACAGTATATGACTTAAAGTCCCATCTGGTTTAACGGAAAGCAAAACGTCCAAGAATGGGATAGATTTGTCCTGATTTTGTAATTCTATTGTGAATTTGATTGAAGAGTGTATGCTGTTAAGATGGTCAAGAAAATTAGACAAAGCATTCAAACCGTGTGACCAGGCACTTAACGTATCATCAACATAACGTTCCCATGCACATACGTGGTTTTAACGGGGCAGTTGCAAGCGCCTTCTTCTCAAATTCCTCCATGTATAAGTTAGCCATGATTGGAGACAATGGGGAACCCATTGTTGCTCCAGTCGTTTGTTCGAAAAATCTGTTCCGCCATTGAAAACAGGTTGATTTTAGGCATAACGTTAACAGTTCATAGACCTGATCTGCAGAAAGATTCGTTCTTGTAACGAGCGTTTTATCTAGAAGTAGTCTTTCTTTTGTAATCAGGCACGCTTCTTCAATGGGAACATGCATTCGTAAACAAACTAACAACATCAAAACTAACTAATATCTCATCATTAGCTAACTTAACTGTCTTAATTTCAGAGACAAATTCCTTAGAATTTAATACATGGTGAATGGATTTACCTACCAAAGGCTTCAAAACAGTAGCAAGATATTGTGCTAAGGCGTATGTTGGAGAGCCTCGTGAAGCCACTATTAGACGAAATGGGACATTCGTTTTATGAATCTTTGGAAGACCATAAAACGTTGGACATACTGAAGCAGAAGGGCGTAAACTACGGTAGAGGTTCTTAGGTAAACTTTCCATCTTACAAAGTTCTAACAATTTACTAGAAACCTTACGTTCAATGCTAGGTGTCGGATCACGTTTTAACTCTCTATTAGTTGGAGTATCTAGGAGAATATCTACTGTTGTTTTACATCGTTAAGAATATAACAACAAGGTAAGTGCTGTCTTAGATACTCCAACTTATAGAGAGTTAAAACGTGATCCGACACCTAGCATTGAACGTAGCTAAGGTTTCTAGTAAATTGTTAGAACTTTGTACGATGGAAAGTTTACCTAAAAAGCTCTACTGTCGTTAACGCCCTTCTGCTTCAGTATGTCCAAAGTTTTATGGTCTTCCAAAGATTCATAAAACGAATGTCCCATTTCGTCCAATAGTGGTTTCACGAGGCTCCCCAACATGCGCCTTAGCACAATATCTTGCTACTGTTTTGAAGCCTTTGGTAGGTAAATCCATTCGCCATGTATTAAATTCTAAGAATTTGTCTCTGAAATTAAGACACTTACAGTAAGTTAGCTAATGATGAGATATTAGTTAGTTTTGATGTTGTTAGTTTGTTTACGAATGCATGTTCCTATTGAAGAAGCGTTCCTGATTACAAAAGAAAGACTATAGCTACTTCTAGATAAAACGCTCGTTACAAGAACAAATCTTTCTGCAGATCAGGCGTCTATGAACTGTTAACGTTGTGCCTAAAATCAACCTGTTTTCTTGTCTCCAATCATGGCTAACTTATACATGGAGGAATTTGAGAAGGCTCTTGCAACTGCCCCGTTAAAACCAGGTATGTGGAAACGTTATGTTGATGGTACGTTAAGTACCTGGTCACACGGCTTGAATACTTTGTCTAATTTTCTTGACCATCTCAACAGCATACACCCTTCATTCAAATTCACTATGGAATTACAAAATCAAGACAAATCTATCCCATTCTTGGACGTTTTGCTTTCCGTTAAACCATGCAGATGGGACTTTAAGTCAAACTGTGTATAAAAACCAACACACACTGACAGATACCTTAACTACACTTCATTCCATCATCAAAGTATCAAATCGTCTGTGTGCAAAACTCTCGTTCATCGAGCGCGAACAATTTGTGACGAAGAACAACTTCAGGATGAATTAGGTCGCCTTAAGTTGGTTTTAACTAACAACGTAACGGTTTTCCTGAGAAGATGATTCAAGCTTCTATGACACCTTCGGTACATCTGGAGCTGAATACTCAGTCCCAGCAAGAACCACCTTCAGTTTCTCTTCCGTACATCGGACCAGCATCCCACAAGATTGAGAGGATTCTAAATCGTGTTGGTATGAAGGTATTTCACAGTAGTCAACACAAATTGTTCAAGGTGCTTTTCACACATAAAGATGAGGTGGATAGCTTATCTAAGCCTGGAGTGTATCGCATTCCGTGTGAGTGTGGCTTGGTTTACGTCGGGGAAACGGGAAGAAATCTCTCAACTCGCCTGAAGGAGCACAAGACATGTTGCACTAAAGCCCAACAGGATAAATCTGCTGTTGCCAAACACGCTTGGAAGTATGACCATCGTGTTAAGTGGGAAGAGTCGTCACTCTTAGCCAGCGACAAGCAATACTTCACACGAAAAACAAGAGAGTTTATTGAGATTGCAAAACATCGCACTATTTCTCAGGAATATATATATATATGTATATATATATATGCAAACGAGCACGTGTGATTTTGTTCACGGAATGTCGGAAAGAGCTCAATATATACCATAAAGGTAGAGCGAATATAGTATATTTTAAATAGGCTTACCTCAAAATATTCAGAGTGTTGCAACTGTCAGTTTCATGGTTTCACGCGGGGGGATCTTCAGGCAATCGTCAGTTGCCTAAAGATCGCCCCGCATGAAACTGACAGTTGCAACACTTCAGGTAAGCCTATATTTAAACTATACTATATATATATATATATATATATATATATATATATATATATATATATATATATATATATATATATATATATATATATATGTATATGTATATATATATATATATATATATATATATATATATATATATATATATATATATATATATATATATATATACAATCTATATTTGACGTGATGAAGGGCCTCCGCTCGAAACTTTAGACTCCTACGTTCTCTGTTTTGGCAGTATATCTAACCTTACTATATTTCGATTGTTCTTTCTACACTGCCTACGCAGCACGTTACTTTTACCGGTTTGTTGCCCATGATCTATTAGAAGACAGACACATGAATCACGTCAGATCACGTCAGCTTGATCACTTGCTTTTTTCTTTTCTTCGTGCCCCCAAATCCGACAAGAGTTTTGATAAATTTTTGTATTGTATAAAACAAATAGATTCCATTTTTGTTGTTGCCGTTGTCTGTTCAGTTGTAGATGCACAGATGACGTCACAACGTGGTAAGAACATCAGTGACCCACTCGACTGCGTCTCGTGGGCCACTTTTTTGTTCTTACCCTTACCACGTTGTGACGTCATCTGTGCATCTACAACTGAACAGACAACGGCAAAATGGAATTTTGTATATACAATCAATGTTATTCAATTTGCTTCGATAGAGTATAGTACATGCATCATATCTGGTTAAAAAAAAGCCCATTTTTTGAATATTTATATATGTTTGTAGAATGCACTAATATATTATAATAACATATCCTAACACAATGTAGTACTGTAGCGATAGACACACCAGGCGGAAAACCCAATTTAAAAATGAATATTAGAGCCCAGCAAATGACTTTGAAACAAGACATAATAAAAAGAAAAAAATTATTTACTGACGTTTCGTTGTTACATCACAACATCTTCAGAGCATTTAAACTATATTACAGTTGGTTCACTATATATACTACAAAGATATACTGGTTTTAAATTACAAAAAACGGTTACGAATTTTAAAGTTCAAACGGACAAATGAACGTCAAGAATAGACAACAGAGATTGAATATCAATAACAGACAACATAATTAAAATAGATTAAGAGGAGTTGATCTTATAGTGGCGTTAAGAACTGGATTAAGTTTACAGATTAGAAGGCTTTCACGTATAAGTAGATCAAATTCAGAAATGCCAGATGGAAGTATTTTAAAGTCAGAGGAGGAGACAGTGTGTTTGAGGCAGGGACGTAGCCAGGGGGGGGAGCCGCGGCTCCCCCCCCCCCTTTTGATATAAAACAACAGACATGTAACTACAAAACTGATGCAATATGAATTGTGTCAGGAAATAAACTGTAAACAGCGTATTCAATCTACTGAGTGTATGCATCTATGTGACGTTTGCGTGTTTTGAGTATTTTATATGACGTTTTTTAACCTTTAGAGTCTGTAAAATCTTCCTCCAAAAGCCAGGAAAAGGTATTTCAGCGACTCTCGATTTCAAAATTTCACGGGCCCCTAAAAATTTATTTTTATTTCGGCTCCCCCCTTTCAAAATCCTGGCTGCGTCCCTGGTTTGAGGAGATGTTTCTGTGCAAGTATACTTGACATAGTTGATACAGAGCGATCCTTTCCAGTCAAATGCGAAATACCCATATGCTCTGAGACGGATACGTGTGTGAATATGTCGGCGTGTTTGGCCAACATACAATATAGTACACTAATTATTACTACTAATTATATGTTAAGTTCCCGTGACCTGTAAAGCTGTTCATAAATTTAGTAATTTTTCGCATAAGAAACTGCTTTATTTGTCAGGCTGAATTGGTTCCTATATATTGGGCGCTTATAATTGCCTAAAATTCCGTCTGAAGGTTCTTAATCTGTAGTTTCTTTTATGCGGGTTTTGACTGTATCACACATGTGAAGACAATCTGAATAGTTTTTCAAGGAGATTCTTCTAGCCCTAAGCGGAGGCGTCTTGTTTTTAATATTTTCATGCCCAGTCTCCAATAATATTCCTATACGAAAGTAAGAATGCTACTGTACACTTACCTTTGACAGGCAAAGCTGCATTTCCTCCCTCAGGAGGAAGGTAAATTAGAGGGTTGCCTACTGCAAAACCTTGGTCAGGTTCTTTCTTTTTCTCTACTGGGTGTGAATCATTTATAGGAGGTAGGGTTGGTAAAGTCTTACTGACGGCCAATGAAGATGAACCAGCAGTTTCTGCGTTCGGTAATGTTGAGGATGGACAAAGTGGAAGTGCTTCTCCACAAATTGGGTTAAATGGAGGCGCCACACAAAGATTTATGTCAATGCATGATGGTTGAGGAAAGTATGCTCCAGAAGTGAATTGACTTGGACCTATACACAAAAAAATATTTACCTGAAAAATAGCCCATCTGAAAAAATCTTGTAACAAGGAAATAACTTGAAAATTAATAAACGTGGGGGAGTTTATATAGTATAGGTATATCGCTGTTCTTAGCTCTTCAGGTGTGAGGTAATAATGAGTGGTTGGGTTACTTTTATATTTACATGTTAATTTCGCTCTACTGTTATGTTAATTTAAGATTGTTTGCATACATTCCTTTGAAGTTACGTCACATTATATATACAGTTGTTTGTTTTATTTCGTTTATCTAACTTAAAATGTGTTGAGAAATAATCTCTTTTTCTTTCGATTCCACAATGAGTCTATTTGAATCTTTGCACTGGTAAATTGGGATTATATTGAAATATCCGTTATTACATTTCGCCAGGTGATCACTAACGGCCAGATGTCTGTATTGTTTATGGCGGATTTGTTCTTTATGCAGCGTCACTCTCTTTCGGAGATTTTCTGTTTGTCCAATATAAAAACTGCTGCATTTGGTGCATATGATGATGTATACAACGTTTCTTGCTTTACAATCCATATTTGATTTAATGTTCCAGATTTTCCCGTTTTTTAGCCTAATGTTCTTTCCGGTAATTAAATAATCGCATGTTCCGCATCTTTGTTCTTCACATTTTTTAACAACTGGCGTATTTTGTTGTGAAGAAAAGTACGCTTTCGTAAGGTGTCGTTTGAGGTTTTTTGGTTGACGTCGGCTAATTATTAGTGTTGTTTCGTCCAAAATACTTTTCATTTTACTAGAATTGTTCAGGAACTTCAAATTTTCTTTTACTTTTGCGATGATCTGTGGGTTGTTTGGATTGTTTGTGATTACCAGTGGGAGTGCTTTGCTGTTGTCATTTTTTTCTTTGTTTGCTCTTAATTCCTGTATGCTCAATTTTTTCGCCTTTTCTATTCCGGTTGTGATGATTGCGTCTGGGTAGTCTTGTTTTTTTAAGAGTTGTTTCAGTTCATGTAGTCGCCTTTCTCTTAGTTCTGGTTTTGTCACTATAGCGAAATGTAATAACGGATATTTCAATATAATCCCAATTTACCAGTGCAAAGATTCAAATAGACTCATTATGGAATCGAAAGAAAAAGAGATTATTTCTCTTCTGCAACCAGATCTCAACACATTTTAAGGGCCTGTTTATTTGGAGCCGAGTTACCCGGCTAGCCGAGTTACTCGGCAAACCGAGTTACCCACCATGTATAGAAATTCAATGCTATCCCGGCAGAGTGTTTATATGAGACAGGCGGGTAACTCGGCTAGCCGGGATCCCGGCAAAACAGCCGAGATCTCGGCACGCCGGGATGAAAATATTCCCATATAAACACTCTCTTGCCGGGTAACTCGGCTAGCCGAGTTGAATAGGGGAGTTCAAGGTTTTTTTCGCCATATTGCAAGGGGTGCAATCACTCGAACTTCAAGCGTATAGTAACGTAAGTAACCAGAGTTCATCTTCGTCATCTGAAGTCATGAAACGAAGTGTATTTATATGTATATCTCCTTCTCGCAGGAAAGGGATACGTTTTGGGTTACGCGTGTTTACTGCTATATATACACGTTCTTAACTGGCATATACAGGGCAAAATATAGTTAAATACAGTTTTTAAGTCTAACTATTAAGCATAAAGATAGAATCGTACATATTGATTGTATTTTTGTCGAATTAAACGTGTAAATATTTTGAAGAACGAAGCATTAATTTTATTTGGGAAATTTGACACCATTGGCATTGAAGGCTGATATACGGATATTCTAGACAAATGTTTGCTTACGCCAAGTTTCTGCCGAAATCTGGTGATTTGGCCGCTTATTAAGGACCAAAATTTTAAGATAATACCTCTTCACCCAACATAGACTGCGTTTGTTGTTATCGCAGTATCCCACTACACAGCGAGGCGTTTTGTCTCTGCTATAAAAATAGACAAACAGCCGCATCCCGTGTCTGCCACAATGGCGCAGCCACCCCTCAGTTGAGGAAACTTTCGTATTATAGCGTTTCTACGCGATGGTTATCAGCGATGATGGTCTGAAATCAAAGAACGAACATACCAGACCACAGAAAAGCTATCCAAACGACGATTAAAGACGAATTCGACAAAAACCGAAGCGATATCCTTCTTGCTTCACGAGTTTCGCCATGATTTTAACAAGGATAAATAGGCATGGCCGCGCGCTCGCCCCAATGGTTTTGCACCCCTTGCAATATGGCGAAAAAAACGTTGAACTCCCCTATTCGTCACAACAGCGCACGCGCCACTTATGAAGACGACAATCGGAAACTACTCATGGAATGTGAAACATTATAATGCGTGGGCGGCTTTGCCAAGTAACTCATCTCATATAAACACTCATCTTTTTTCAACTCGGCTTGCCGGGTAACTCGCTTAGTCGGGTAACTCGGCTCCATATAAACAGGCCCTAAGTTAGATAAACGAAATAAAACAAACAACTGTATATATAATGTGACGTAACTTCAAAGGAATGTATGCAAACAATCTTAAATTAACATAACAGTAGAGCGAAATTAACATGTAAATATGAAAGTAACCCAACCACTCATTATTACCTCACACCTGAAGAGCTAAGAACAGCGAAAACGTTTGTGTGTTAAATAAAATGTTATTTATATAAAAACAAGAGTGGTTATTCGAATCTTCTTATTGTTGAAATGAAATTATTTTGCCTATATATATATATATATATATATATATATATATATATATATATATATATATATATATATAGGCAAAATTATTTCGTTTCGACAATAAGAAGATTCGAATAACCACCCTTGTATATATATATATATATATATATATATATATATATATATATATATATATATATACACACACTCAAAATGTTGAGTGTTGCAACTGTCAGTAGAGAGCTTAAGCAAGCGGCGTTTTTGACAACACGGACGTCAACCGGAAGTAAACTGTCGTTGTTTTCGCGGGGTTTGAGGACATCATGTCCGTGAAGTCCAGTCACCGACGCCAAACCTCAAGTTTTGCGGTACGTGTTGATGATCAAGAACGCCTCCAGGTAAGTGTGATTTCTGGACCAAATTTTACGTCTTTGCAGTAAAACGTTTATCGATAGTGTTCTCAAATGCATATTTTACCGAATCTTTAGAAGCAAATTCATGTCAACTATTTTTACGGCAGATATAGCTTCGGTTAATAAACCGATGTTTTACAGTAGATGTCTTCTGTTTCTAGTTCCTCCAAAAGCGTTTTCATAGATATATTTCATTTAAAAGCTGGTGTAGTTGGACGTTTTACTCGTTTAGCCGTTTTTACTGCTTGTTTAACACTTGTTAGCCAGACATTTTGAAATGAAATTGTGTTCACAAGATCATGCATTTTGTTTGAGATATCACTTCGATAATTCAAATTTCAGAATTTCCCACAGCGAATGTTATTATTTTTACAAACAAGTTTCAGGCAGTTGTGTTTTCTAAAATTTATAGTTTATCAAACATTTTGAAGCATTTTACCCGTATAAATAATCTAGAAGAGTGTTACTTGCTATTAAAAGCTATTTTTCTGGGCAGTCTTGTTTGCTTGGAAGCGTCGGGTCCTTTTGAGCAAAGCAAAACGATAGCTATATAAGTTTTCAAAGTTATCTCGTTGCATAAGCTCATGCAGAAGCTGGCAGAAATTTTGGGGTTTTAGCAAATCACAGGTTACATTGTCTTGTAAGAATCTCTGATTTTAAGATGTCCAATAACAATTGCATTTCACAATTGTCTAATCGAAATGCAGTCCGTATGACTGTATTCAAACATCCAAATGCTTGTCTGGCCTCGAGCATTTCATAAGAAAATATCAATTAGTTATAGCTTACCTGATTCATTAAAAAACTGCCTCGAGCTCTCAATAGTTTCTGAATTTTATCTTCATTTACACTTTGTTTTACTTGATATCCTAAAGGTGGATTTCCATTCAGTGCATTTTGTCGGGCGATCGACTTTTCTCGATCGCTTTCTTTTGAAATGTGTGTATTCAACCAAAGCTAATGAAATGCGTTCCGCTTGACAACCCACAATTCAAAAGAAAGCGATCGCAAAAAGTCGATCGCGCGATAAAATGCACTGAATGGAAACCCACCTTTAGTTCATGCACATTCTAAATTACATTTTCTGATGGCGATCCATAGTGTAGCTTATAATTTATTTTTTGTATATTTATAATAACAGCTAGTACTACAAATGAAAATCTGAAAGAAGTGGATGGAAACAGCTAGAGTAAGCTATAAAAGGCTGGAATGCGTGGGTAAACAATTGAGACAACTAACAAGTCAAGCCCAAGGACTTACGTACTATGGTGTTATGCAATTGGCACTACAAGTGATTTTATTTTCTGTACTCTTTAAACTGCCATATAGTCTGTTGTTCAAACAATGTATTACTGTATAATTAATATAATTAATCAGGATGAAGTAATTTTGTCATGTATTGTAACATAAAAATCTAGTTTGCAAGATTATACCATAGAAGGCATTCATGAAATAAACTATTTCTGTTGTACTTTTTTGGTTTTCTAATTAGGCCAATGACCCCTTATATTCCACTTCTGAAACTGTTTCATATACCTCTTCATTAGCTGGGTGGAAAGAGTTTGCTTATATACTTGTTTGCACAGATGATTATTGGTTTGTTTAAAAAGTAAAAACATCTATAGAGTATAGACGTTCTTGCCATCAAGAACGCGAATTGCTTAACGTAAACACGCGACGCCACGAACGCTGCTTCAGATCCAGTCTACGCGCGGACATCTGACGTCCGTGTTGTCAAAAACGCCGCTTGCTTAATTTAAGCTCTCTAGTTTCACGCGGGGCGATCTTCAGACAACTCGCCCCGCGTGAAACTGACAGTTGCAACACTCAACATTTTGAGGTAAGCCTATGCTTAAACTATACTATTTTCGCTCTACCTTTATAGTATTGAGCACTTTCCGACATTCCGTGAACAAAATCACACGTGCTCACACGTGCTCGTTTGTATATATATATATATATATATATATATATATATATATATATATATATTTGTGAAATTCATTACTAATTCATGAGTTTTGCAGCCAATCCAACTTCAGAAATTACATCACATGTATACCCCTGTAAACCCCATACAAACGAAAACCAACGATGCTAATTAGTTACCACCACTAGTGGATGTATACTCTTCTGATACAACCACTAGTGCTTGTAACTAATTAGCATCTCAATATCCCAAAGGGATTTTACTATTTATTCATTTCACAAGTTGTTTACAACACTCGCGTCCTTGTTGTATTGCATATACAATCACTCGCCTTCGGCTCGTGATTGTATATTCAATACAACACGGCCGCTCGTGTTGTAAACATTACATATATATATATATATATATATATATATATATATATATATATATATATATATATATATATTCCATATGTTCTTAATAGCACTAAAGTTACTATAAACTTCAAGTAAACGACAAATTTTCTTAATGTAAACATGTTTCGGCAAACTTATGCCATCTTCAGTACAAGATATGAAAGAATAATTATTTTTACAGGCGGTATATTTATATACTAGAAGTTACTACCGCAAGTGAAGTGCTGCCTCGAAAGGGACAAAAGCCTTTAGCCTACTCCACAGGCAAATATCTGCAGTCTGTGACCAATGTAACACCCCTCTTGCCCACTCCACCCAAGATTACCCACTCCACCTGAGATTGCCCACTCCACCCAAAATTGCCCACTCCACCCAAGATTGCCCACTCCACCCAAGATTGCCCACTCCACCCAAGATTGCCCACTCCACCCAAGATTTCCCACTCCACCCAAGATTGCCCACTCCACCCAAGATTGCCCACTCCACTCGAGATTGCCCACTCCACCCAAGATTACTCACTCCACCCAAGATTGCCCACTCCACCAAAGATTGCCCACTCCACTCGAGATTGCCCACTCCAACCAAGATTGCCCACTCCACCCAAGATTGCCCACTCCAACCAATTTTTTCTCACCTCTTCACCATAAGAACCCGCAGAGTTGCCTGCGAAGAAGTCTGGGAAGTCCAAAAATGTAATATTAATTACAATAGCCAGAGTATTTACACATCTCTTCTATATTTTTTAATTATAAGATTGAAAACAACAAGGGTTTTGACAGGATATACACACAATTAAATAATCACACCTCTTGCTCTGATGCTGTGGCAAAATTGTCAATGCAATTCCAAGTGCTTAATATGTTTTGACAAATCTAGAGCTTTAATAAAATTATACAGCAATGTACCATTGAGCCCATCACATTATTTTGTAGAATTTGTATAAGTCAGAATACACACACGCAGGTAGTAGCGTCTGATCAGAATGCTGATCAGTGCAACGTGCAAACACAAATACAAAATGAACCCACACCAGTATATACACCTAAAAATAGAAGAAAACAACTGAAATCTCCTACAAAGAAACAGAGTTGTCAGTTGTAGAAATTGATATCTTACCTCGACAAGACAAACTCTCCGAAATTGTAAGACAGTTCACAAGTGTGTTCAGAGGTTAGAGAACAAGAACGATTCATTGCCAATTTAGAATATCCATCGCCGTCGTGGTCTTACAAATTGCATTTGAAGTTGGTAAACAGCAAATCCTTCTGGCGTATGTGATGTAAGTTGAGGAAGAAAGTTCCTACGTCACAAAACGTCATAAAATGCTCAACAAATAAATAAATAAACTCTCAAAATCGAGATTCCGTTGACTATACATAACTCGGCAAAGAGGTCTGGACACGAGACACAGAAACCCATGTCAAGATTAGTGGCATAAGTTTGCCGAAACATGTTTACATTAATACATTAAAAAAATTTGTCGTTTACTTGAAGTTTATATATATATATATATATATATATACTTTTCTACTTACACACATTTCGATATAGCCATTCGCATCCTCCGTAGTTTTCATAGTCCGACGATAGAAAGCAAATATTGCCAGAAAAATATACGTTTGAAGCAACATTCTTGGCAATTTAATTTAAAGAAACATCTCGGCTTCGCAAAGGTGCCCCATGTTCATGCATCATTTGTATATATAACACGAACTATTTTACCTTCCAGCATCACTAATTCCCCAGAAAGAATGCAGTGGTTATAATTAACCTTTTCGTTTGTCAATATTAGTAGTATATTATATAAGCTAATATATTAGCGTAAGTCAATTCAAAGTTCTTGCCACTGTGTTACCTTCCTTTCATCCGGTGGTTACATATTTTTCTGATAGTCTATATTTTTATGAATTGTATTGAAAGGAGACAAAAGAACTGGATTGGACATATGTTAAGAGGAGATGGTTTACTGAAAGAAGTTTTTGAAGGAAGAGTTGAGGGTAAAAGAGTGAGAGGTCGATCAGGAGAGGGTTGTTAGATAGCCTGAAAAATAGTGGAAATTATGTAGATTTGAAGAGACGGGCTATGGGTCGTATAGCATGGAAGAACACATGAAGAAGACCTGCCGTAAGGCAGAACACCCATGATGATGATGATGATATAATATATAACGATCACTCGGAGAACAACCTTTGATCAACAGGTTTGATTAGACATTTTTATTACTATTTAGTTTCGTGCCACACGTATTGTGTGGTACTCTTCAGATAAAATGGTCTAATGACTAAGATGTAGTTACAGGATTAACATTAGTTAGGGTTATATATAGCCGTATGTTATAAATATACATTGTGAGGTTATGTTACAGAGTTTCTTAAAAGAAATTTAAATTTCTAATTTTAATTTTTTTTTTTTTTTTCACTAAATTTCTTTTAAGGAACTCTGTAACATAACCTCAATCAAACCTGTTGAGTCTTTGAACTTTAACTATATATATATATATATATATATAACTACAGACGGTGCCGTTTCGGCCTCATCAGTGTAGTGCTGATGAGCAGGATGAAGGTAACTGCTATTTACAATCACCTTTGGTGCCTCACAAATGTATATATATATATATATTGTTACACACACACATTATTTATTTAGTTAAATATATATATATATATATATATATATATATATATATATACATATGTATATATATATATATATATATATATATATATATATGTATATATATATATATATATATATATATATATATATATATATATATATATATATATATATATATACTTTTCTACTTACACACATTTCCATATAGCCATCCGCATCCTCCGTAGTTTTCATTGTTCGACGATACGGAACAAATAATTGCCAGAAAAATATACGTTTGAAGCAACATTGTTGACAACTTAATTGAAAGAAACTGCATCCTTTGTATATACAACACGAACTATTTTACCTCCCGGCATTACTAATTCCCCAGAAAGAATGCAGTGGTTATACTTAACCTTTTCGTTTGTCAATATTAGTAATATATTATATAAACTAATATGCTAGCGTAAGTCAATCAATTCAAAGTTCTTGCCACTCTGTTATATTTCTTTTATCCGGTGGTTACATCCTTTTCTGACAGTCTTAATCACAATGGCACCTGTTAAAAAAATATCAGTTTAATTACAATCTCACTGTAAATCTAGTTCTTAATTGTTTTAATACAATGAACCGGTATTACGTTTCCACATTAGTGAAATTTGACACTGCACTATTGTTAATGTCACACAAAGATCCACAAAAGAGTTTTCGTTTTTCTGACACAAAATTGTAAAATGTGGAGGCACGTTTTATGCAGCGCAATAATACAGAGCCGCCAAGATGTCAGTTGCGACATGGGCCGCAGGAGTTGCGTTGACCACTTTCATTCCATGTTTCTAGAACCCCTTTAATGCTCACATGACGTGAGTCATGTGACTTATTAATTATTCACAATTAATTCACAATATTAATCATGACATCTCCCTTTCCAAGTGAGAGACCGTTCCTGGTAAACTAGATAACACAGTTTTGTAACACTAAATTAAATGCCTTACAGCTTTAGTCCAAATCTAGCAGTAAGTTTCAACAATAAAATCTGAAAATAACTTAAATATCAACTGCAATAAAATATCAGCTCAAAAGAGTCTGACTGTTCGATCATAAAATATAAACTATATTAAAGTATCAGTAGAGTAGTTCATTTCATAACAAGTCATTTCTGAAACGTGCTGGTCGTCTGACTGTCCGGTCACTGGTGCGCCTTAAAGGAATCTGTGGAGGAGCACCAACATCATTGGGTCTTGGTGCTGGTGTGGCCAACTCATCATCATCATCATAGTCTGGTCCTGTTATATGTGGTGGAGGCTCATCAGTGGGCAACAGGTGTCTACGGTTACGTCGATAAACACCTCCTTGTGGTGTGGTTACCATAAAGGATCGAGGGGCAGAGTGCGCTGCTGTCATAACTGCTGGCTCCCATGTCTTTCCTCTTCGAATTCTGACAGTTCCATATTTCTTGATGTGTCGCAAAGGCCTTGCACGACGATCATAGAATTGTTTCTGATTTTCCACACGCTGTTGGGGCTTGGCACGCACATTTTCTTGGACCCTAGGGTGCAGGAGTTCAACATGCGGCTCATTAACAACTGAGCAGGGGACTCTTGTGGTCCTGTTACTGGAGTATTTCGGTACTCCAGAAGGGCGATATATGGGTCATTTCCATCATCACTTGCTTTCCTAAGAAGATTCTTGATTGTCTGAATTGTCCGTTCACTCAAGCCATTAAATTGAGGGTAATTTGGACTAGATGTCGAGAATTTAAATCCCCATTCTTGTGTAAACTGTAGGCATTCCTTGCTTGAAAATGGCATATTGTCCGCAACAACTTCATCAAGAATACCATGACGAACAAATGCGGATTTCATACTGGTGATGACAGATTGGCTTGTTTTGTTTCCAAGGAGACAAAGTTCGGGATACTTGGAGTAGTAATCCACTATAACTAAGTAGGAATTTGAGTTAAGTTCAAAAATGTCTGCTCCTAACTTCTGCCATGGTCTCTCGGCAACAACGGTTCACGGCTTTCTGATTGCTTCTCTGGTACTTGAGGCAGACTGAACATCTTGCTACCATTCTTTCGAAGTCTGCCGACATACCTGGCCAATAGACTACAGCTCTGGCTCTTGATTTAGACTTTTCCATACCAAGGTTGCTCTCATGAATGCGACGCAGGACCTCTGGTCTCAGTTCTTGTGGGATAATTAACTTCTGACCCAGAAACAATAAACCGTTGGCTTCATGAATTTGATCACGCACTTTGCAATAGTGGCGCATGGATGCTGGGACATGGGCTTCGTGAGAGGGCCAACCATCCTTGGCCAGTTTAGTTAGCTTCTGCAGGGTTTCATCTTGAACTGTTGCCAATGTCATTTCCTGAAGCTTTTCTTCTGTCATGGGTAGATTATCAACAAGGCTATGAACCATTTTGTCCATGTCATCATTAATTTCATCATCTGTAGGCCCTTCGTTCAGGAATGCTCTTGAGAGGGTATCTGCTACATACATGAACTTGCCAGGAACATAGCTGATGTAGACTTCATACTTTTGGAGTCTGAGCAGCAACCGTTGAAGTCTGGATGAGGCTTGTGCCAGTGGTTTCTTTGAGATTGTTACAAGTGGTTTGTGGTCTGAATCCACATCAACAGGTCGGCCATGCATAAACGTAGTAATGAAACCGCTCACAACCAAAGACAACTGCCAGTAACTCCTTTTCAATCTGTGCATAGTTTCCTTCTGCAGAATTCAGTGACGTTGATACATATGCGACTGGGTGTCTCTCTTGCAACATGCAGGCTCCAAGACCTGATTTTGAAGCATCTACTTGTAACTTGGATCATAGAAGTTGAGGACAGGCTGACTTGACAAGATCTGCTTCAATTTCTGCACTGCATCTGCGTGCTCGTGGGACCACGACCAATCTGAATCTTTCTTTAGCAGATGTCGCAAGGGAGCAGTAATACTAGACTGGTTTGGAATAAACTGGCTGAAGAAGTTCACCATTCCAAGGAATCTTCGCAACTCTTCCTTTGTTTGGGGTAGAGGCATGTCAAGTATCGCTCGCACTTTCTCATCATCTGGCTTCAACCCGGATTCTGATACCATGTTTCCCATGTACTTGACTTCTTTGACTTTGTACTGAAGCTTGTCTGGGTTGACATTCACTTCTTTCGCTCTTTGGAGTAACTTGCCCATGATTTCATCGTGTTCCTTTTCATCCTGGCTGCCACTATATCATCATCAAATATGACCTCAACACCATCGATATCACCAAACAGAGCTTCATTCTTCTTCTGGAACACTTCAGGGACAGAGCAAACACCAAATGGCATTCGCTTAAAACGATAACGGCCAAATGGAGTGTTAAATGTGCAGAGGTACGAACTTTCCTCATCAAGGTGAACCTGCCAAAACCCATCTTTTTCATCAACTATGGAGAATATCTTCTTGCCACAAAGGCGATTGGTGACATCTTCAGCAGTAGGAATTCGATAATGCTCACGGCGAATGGCTTTATTCAGATCTCTTGGGTCTAAACACAATCTCAAGGACCCATTGCGCTTTTCAACAATAACAAGACTGTTGACCCACGCAGTAGGTTTGTCCACTTTATGGATGACACGAACCTCTTCAAGCTGTTGAAGTTTCTCTTTCAACCTACCAAGAATGCTGTATGGGACTCGACGGGGTGGGTGAATAACTGGCTTGACAGTTTCATCTAATTCAATGTGATATTCTCTGTCTATGGAGCCAAGCCCTTCGAAAACATCGGAATAATCTTTAAGTATTTGCTCCTTAGTAAGTGAGGTCCGTATCACTTCATCAACTTTCTGGACAAGATTTACTTTCTGACATGCACGAAGGCCTAAAATTGGAGTAGATTTCACAGAAGCAACAAAAAATTGTAAAATTTCTGACTGACCTTGAATTTCCACAAGTGAGATTGACTTTACCCTCTGGTTTCACTTTGAAGTTGCCATAGGACGACAGAACAACAGTGGTTTTCACGAGGGGCGGTTTGTTCTTTAGGGTTGAGTATATACTTGATGGCAACACATTAGCTTCTTCTCCGGTGTCTAGCTTAAATATAGCTAGTGTTCCGTTAACACGTAGACTGGAGAACCACGCAGAGTTGTTTTCAGTGCTGGTAATCACTTCAATAAACAAACTATCCAGATTAACTTCCGACTCGCCACCGATTGCACCATCTTCGGTAATTTCAGTTACACGGGAATCCTTTTCACTTTGACACATTCTCCCAAAGTGATTCTTTCGTTTACATTTATGGCAGAGTTTACCAAATGTAGGACAAGATCTCGGAAGATGTCGACTTCCACATCTGTTACAATTGAATAAATCACCTCGCTTGGGGTCTTGTGGGGTTTTGTTAAAATGGTGAACATCGTGTTCGTTTGGGTCTTTACCAATCTCTTTTAACTGCTTTGCATTTTCTTCTACGGCTCGACACAAACTTTCAGCCTTTTCAAGTGTGAGTTCCGATGACTCACGAAGCAATCGCTCTTTTAGTCGCCTGTCACTCACTCCAAATACAATCCGATCTCGAATCATACTGTCCGTTTGATCTCCAAATTCACACGACTTTGCACGCGTTTTCAAATCGATGATAAACTGGTCGATTGTCTCTCCTTCGTGTTGTTTACACTCCCAAAAATTGTATCTTTCAAACACAGTATTCTTCCTGGGATTAGCATAATCTTCAAATTTCTTCCTCAAAATTTTGATCTTTTCACGATCTTCTTCAGCGAAGGTAAACGTGTTATAAATTTCAAGTGCATCTTCGCCAATAAGATGGAGTAAAATCGCACACTGAACTTTTTCTGGTTCTTTTATCTTGCCAGACGCCGACAAATACAGCTCAAATCGCTGAATCCATCTCCTCCAATTCTCGTGGAGATTTCCGTGCAAGCTTAGAGCACCCGGGGCCTTGAAAGTTTCCATTTTCCTCTATCCTGACACCATGTCATGTTCACACAAGCTCACACAAGTCGCCATGTTTCTAGAACCTTTTAATGCTCACATGACGTGAGTCATATGACTTATTAATTATTCACAATTAATTCACAATATTAATCATGACACACATAGCAAAGTGCTAAAATTTGTCAAAAGAGCTCTATAACAAAACAATTATTACACGAATACGAATATAATCTTAAGCAATACGCTGGTATCATATAAAATATTATAATAATGCATGCTAATACAAATAATAATAATAATAATAACAATAATAACAATAATAATAATAATAAAAATAACAATAACAATAATAATAATAATAATAATAATAATAATTTTTTTTATAATAATATTTTTTTATTAAACATCATCTCTTAGAAGTAATGTTTACAACACGGCCGTGTTGTATTGAATATACAATCACGAGCCGAAGGCGAGTGATTGTATATTCAATACAACAAGGACGCGAGTGTTGTAAACAACTTGTGAAATGAATAAATAGTAAAAATCCCTTTGGGATATTGAGATGCTAATTTGCTAATTAGTTACAAGCACTAGTGGTTGTATCAGAAGAGCATACATCCACTAGTGGTTGTAACTAATTTGCATCATTGGTTTTAGTTTGTATGGGGTTTACAGGGGTATACATGTGACGTAATTGCTGAAATTGGATTGGCTGCAAAACTCATGAATTAGTAACGAATTTCACAAAATTACATATTATTTAAAAGCTTAAAAATCTTTTTTATAGTTGTATATAGACAAATAAAATTGTCAGTATGTTCCAGTTAATGTTTGGTTCAAAAATATATATCAATAAAAATCTTAAAAATATCTTAGGTCACCTCGCGTCTTATGTAAGCCGCTGCTAATTTCGTTCGTATAAACAGCCCTAATGTATTCCAAATGGTAGATATTATAGAACTACTAGAAATACATAAACCCAACAACCCCTCACCCGCTTTTACATGCTTTTTTGAAAGAACCTAAACCCGCCCACCCCCTGATTAAAAATATAAGCACTCCTGATACACAGCCAATATGACCTGAAGAAACAGATATAAAAACAAATTATATTAAATCCTTGGGATAATTATAGAATTTATGGTTTATAGGAGGACTAAACTTATTTAAATCATTTAATGAAAGTTGAACATATCAAAGCAAACTTAGATTTCATTATCAAATTCTGGTTGTAAAAATTATATTTTTTAGGTTTCAAAACGGATTATTTTTTATAGCAAGCCTTTAAATGGCTTCCATATGCAATAGATGTTTTGCAAAGGCAGAATTAAAAGTTAACAGCTCAAAAATTACATTTATAATATGAGACAAGAATCGGATTCCGGAAAGAAGTATTAAACAGACAACTTTTCAGTCGAAAATTTGGAAATACAACCAAGAAAACCGACAAAGCCCCTGAGTATTTTTATAAAATAAAAAGTACAAGCAAAGTCAATGTAAAACATTACGTTCACATAAGCCTAAGGTAGTGTTTGTTGACTTATGGTTTGGACGAGCAAAGGAAAAGCATGAAAACGTGGAGCTGCATGTATATTGTTTTAGCACATATTAAAAAACAAAATACGAATCCCTTACCGTTAACTTTAACTTTAAAATCATTTTGAGACCACCGAGTGACCACAAACACTGCAATTCAGATCCAGTTTTTGTTTACCATACGGCGTTTGGTTTCTTCAGTTCTCTGGTTTCGCTTCAAGATATATTAAACTGGGTGTTTGTATACTTTCTTCGTTGTTGTCTTATAATTTAAGTAGAGCAGGCTCCATTTCGTTAAATGAAATACTTACAGATTTATGCATCGCTACTCACCAGTGTCCAACTATTCTTACCGCGTGACGTTGTGCCAAACATATATATATATATTTATAAAATAAGGTGTCCTCTACGCACGCTCTGATTGGCTGGACTCCGTGCATTTATAAGAGAACATAGATCATGAATGACGTAAAATGGCGTAGAATGGCGTCAGCTGGCCGGAAAAGCGCGCCAAATTCCAAAACTACCTCACTTTTATCTTGGTTTTGCTTCTTCTTATTTTATAAAACAAATAAAACATACCGCTCCTGTGCATATGTACTCTTATAAAAGTACGTTTGACGTCATTTGAATACGAAAGAAGTGTAAAGGCACTTGGCTATCGCCTCGTGCCTCTACTCAATTTCTTTCGTGTTCAAATGACGTCAAACGTGCCTTTATAAGAGTACATACGCACGGAGCTTTATGTTTTATTTGTTAAAAATAAACTATTTCACAGATTTCGTCTCTCTCGCTTTTTCTACACGCGTGTAAAATGGACTCCACGCATGTCGAGATTAGCACCCTCACCGGGCTCGGGGATAAATAAACTTTGACAAAATGTAAAATGCGAAGAGAAAACAATTGAAATTTCGATGGCAAAGTGGAACTAACAGTCTTATTAAAGATACTGGCATCGGACAAAAGTTACAGTTCGGTCGGACACCAATACACTCGGGTCGGACAAGTCGGACAAACTATAACCTCAATTTCACTTGGGTCGGACAGAATGGCCGGCAGTTCCCTACCTAGGACAATTTCACGAATAAGTCGGACAATGTCCGTGACCGACCGATATTTTAAGGCCTGACAAGTGGCATTTAAATTTGGGGGAAAGAGACCAAGCTATATTATCAAAATCATGACGTTTGTTATTGGACGTTTGGGAGGAGGAATGAAGAAGTTAGAAGAACAGATGGACAAGCTGATTCCAGAAGAACTGCGGAGATTGAAGATAACAAGAGAGATGAAGAAAATTGTACTGACGGAGAGTGAAACTGTTGTAAAAAGATCAGATCGGGGATTGTGAAGTGAAGACAGATTAGAATGTTGCGTCTTGACTATGTAGAAAGCTGGCAAATTTTGGTAGCTTATGAGGTATTCCTCTTGCGTGTAAGAGGTGTATTGCCGTAACACATCATCATCATCATCATCATCATCATCATCATCATCATCATAATAATAATAATAATAATAATAATAATAATAATAATAATAATAATAATAATAACATAATAATAATAATAATAATAATAATAACAATAACAATAACAATAACAATAACAATAACAATAACAATAACAATAACAATAACAATAACAATAATAATGGAAACTTTATTAATGAATTTTTTCCAAACAATTGTAAATCTCGCTCATTGAGGTAATTTACAATTGGCTACTTGAATCACAACTATAAGCTACTTAAAAACTTAAAGGTTCAGTAAGTCAGGATTCGTCCATTCCTTATTTCTACAACAAAAAATATAATAGGTTGTTCTGATGGCAATAGATATCATTTTTCTGACACAATAATTTTGATGCTTCACATCAACTCCTACATCGTTTAACATTGCTATAAAGGAGGTACCCTCTTTTGCGAAAACACCGAGTGAACTAATCGAGAGATTGACAAATTTAACAGTGCTAAAGTGTTCACTTCGTTGTCTAACTATTTCTGCATATTTGGCTTTTTTGCGCTCTACGTTGTTTTGAAGGTTGGATTCATATCCCACGGTAAGTTCGACTATATATAGACATCCCTTTGAAGTAGATAGGAGTAAATCTGGACGATATGTGTCACCAGTGATTATTGAGGGGCTTTTGAATTCAGGAAGATCAACAAAAAGGTTGGTTAAATTGGCAGTTTGTAGGGTCTTGGCAAGAAAGTTCAGAACAGAGTCGTGTCTCCACGTAAAACGTTCAAGGTATGATTGACATCCGGCAACCACGTGTAGGAGAGTTTCTGGGCGTAAGCAAAAGGAACAGTCAGAACTTGATGATATACCCCATCTGGAAAGGTTTTTGCGGGTAGGAAGAGAGTTATTGATATAACGCATAGTAAAATTATAGATGTTTTTTGGTAGTTTAGATTGAGAAGCAGACCAGAATTTGTTTAGCTTTGGTAGGGAGAATTTCGTAACATTATAATAATAATAATAATAATAATAATAATAATAATAATAATAATAATAATAATAATAATAATAATAATAATAATAATAATAATAATAACTAAGACTAAGATTAACGTGTTGAAGTAGAAATAATAAAGAGAGTTTTAGATTGACATTTTCTCTTGATAACCGCAAACCGCGTGACCAACGTCCAGCGGTCAGGTTACACGTTTGCGGTTCACGTTTGTACTGCTAACGGCTTCTTGAGGTAAGTGAATTACGGCAAGGTTTTTATATAACTTTTACTCAATCAACCCACGTTTGGGGTGTAAATTTATACTCTTACATGTCTGTTGTTCTTGAATCACAACGTTTTTGAATTGAACACTGAAGCTCATGTCAATTTTTGGTGAATACGTATGAACGATTGAAAACCAAACATGGCGGCTGAAAATACGAACGCCAATCTAAATGCTCTTTGACATGTTAACGTGTTAACGTCAAACTTCTAACCGCAAACGTCTAACCGCGGTTTGCAGTTTGCGGTTGTAAAAAGAACGTCAATCTAAAACTCTCTAATAACAATAATAATTGCCCTAACCGAGAATCGAACCCTCCAAGGTCTCCGAATCAACGCATCGGCGCTCTGACCACCGAGCGACTGAGACAGTCAGGACAGTCAGAGATTTTTATATTTACACATGGCCGTTATTCTCAAGTCTCTACAGGAAGACATATCTTCAAAAGATAGAGCGGAGCTCTACAACTACCCTTATATGTCCATCAGTGTTCCACAATTATCCCCACATATCCAACGATGTTCTCCAACCATTCCTATATGCCCATCAATGTTCCACAATTATACCGCAACATGTCCCACAATGTCCTACAACTATTCCAATATGTCAAACATGTCCAACAATGTTCCAAAATATCACCAACACAAGAAAAACATTCCATTAAATATGTTCATCAGTGTTCCACAATTATTGCAACACATTCAAACATGTTCAACGGTTACTCCAACAGATTTCCCTGAAGATTTCTCGGACACATGGATGTGCAAAGATCCGTCGCTAAATGAAAATTAGCAAAGTAAAGTCGTTAAAATATTATAAATGGTTCATGGCGTGCCGTGCCCAATCAAGTTATGCATGGATGCATGCGGGAAGTTGCGAGAGTACGAAATAAAGCGTAAGAGTTGCTTGAGGCGATAGTCGAGATTTTTGAGTGCTCTTCCAACTTCCCAAGTGCATTCATAACTCGATGGAGCACGCCAAACCATGAACCATTTTTTTATAACAGAGAAACAGGCATGAAACAATGGAACAATATTTATTACGCCCATTAAAAATGAGTTTCTCATTACCTCCACCCGGAGGTTATGTTATGTTTTCACCCGGATTTGTCTGTCTGTCTGTCTGTCTGTCTGTCTGTCCGTCCGTTTGTTTGTTTGTTTGTTTGTTTGTTTGTTTGTTTGTTTGTTTGTTTGTTTGTTTGTTTGTTTGTTTGTTTGTTTGTTTGTTTGTTTGTTTGTTTGTTTGTTTGTTTGTTTGTTTGTTTGTTTGTTTGTTTGTTTGTTTGTTTGTTTGTTTGTTTGTTTGTTTGTTTGTTTGTTTGTTTGTTTGTTTGTTTGTTTGTTTGTTTGTTTGTTTGTTTGAATATTGAGTTGAATTAACTTTTCACTGAATATTGAGTTGAATTAACAAATAAGCTAGACTTAACAGTTCCATTGTCTATAAAATAAGCGGTCGTAGACTGTCGTAGACTAAAGAACATGTAAAATTGTTTTTTCTATATTTAATGTGCGATTGCAATGGGCGAGCCTGGTTAGCGGGATATCTCATTTCCCTAAAAACATGCCATAATAAACCGCTGGAAAACTGAGGTATATATGCAGTCTCAAAGAACCTGTTCTCATGATGCTGGGACAAGTCACTGTCGGGGAAAACTATATTAGTCCTGGGACCAAGTTACCGCACAGTAATTTGTCCCAGAGTCATGAGAACAGGCCCCAAGTGCCCTCTAGTTACTTTTTGTTATTGTATGGGAGTACTTATCAGTCTTTATATCATTATACATTTAATGCTAGTTAGGCTAACCTGATCCTGTATATATGGAGTATGATAGTATATTAGAGAATAACGATGGAGGGACATAATTAACAATTATTCGCCGAAGGCGAGGTGAATATCGGTGTATAATAACCGAGACGAAGTCGAGGTTATTATACACCGATATTCACTGAGCCTGAGGCGAATAATTGTTTTAGTATAAATACACATTTTCGTACTTTTGGGAAGAGCATTTTCTTTAAAATTGTTAATTTCCTTGTCTGTCGCATTGACAACTTTGGCTGGCGGCCATTTTTAATAAACGCTGTGATTATCGAGAAGTAGCTCGACCAATCAGCGCGCGTGATTTTCTATAATCACCTGTGTATTTATACTAATAGATCATAGTGATACTATAATCAGCATGTGATATATGTAACTCAGACTACAGTCTGGTAGGAGCTTGTGCTCATCCGAAATACAAGTCAGAGTTTGTAAATGAAAGATATTCGTCGTCAGTTGGTTAAGTGGAAGTAGAATTAATGTTATCACCCTTGGTATTATACCTCTTGTGCAAGGAGTTCCAAGTAATCATTTGATGATATAAAGTAATTGATGGGTTTTATATAGGTTTGTTTAATCTATAACATATTGTACACTGTCAGGTACTTACATTTTCACATGAAAAGACGCTGAAATTTTACAATCTCCTTTCGGCAGTGCAGGAAGCTCATCTAGAATTACCTAGAAAAGAACAGAAAGAACAAGAAAAAGCTGCTTATAAGTACTGCATGTATAGAAAATAATCCACTGTGATGTGTTGTTGTTTTTATTGTATTTTCATCCACATTCTACTCTTGTACACAAATCCCTGAAAATCTTTGACGAAACAATTTCAAAATAGTTCAAAAAAATTTTTAATCTTAAAAATATCTAAAAATCTCTCCCGGGAAATTTTTAATCTGAAAGACGATCTTAAAATATTTCCAAGACAACCTTTAATCTTACAAAAACCAGCAATCCTGCTAAACAGTAATAAGCGATATTCTTTACAAAAACGTCTATTCTTGCTTTGCACTGACGGGAAGGCCGTCGCGTTGGATGGACGTTACCAAAAGAATCTTACTATGGCTATTATTTCCTCCAACATGCCCGTTTTATCTTTGTATTCTATATATCAAGGAATTGAATGCAAACCATCAACTGTGGTCATACGATCCATGTTTAAAAAGATAAAAAGATATATATATATATATATATATATATATATATATATATATATATATATATATATATATATATATATATATAAAATAATCACGAGCCCCTTCGCCATAAAGTTAAACACATTTACAAAACATCAAAATATATAACTTTATTTCTTGTACATACGTACGTTTCGGGGCACTGCCCCTTCTTCAAATCATAATATTCGAGTCACAAATTAGAGTTCCTTTATACCTACTGTACGATTACCATACAATTAAATATTCATTCAATCTCTAAAGCGTTAAGTCCCTGATTTTGTGTTGATTTAAGTGCTGATTTTGGACTTTCACCCGGCTCTTTTGGATTGTCCATGGGGTCCTGCGGGAGTTACAGATTTTAACGGATATGTCGCCTATTCTTAAGAAAATATTGCTAGAAGTTCCAATGTTAAGCTTTAGAAGACCAAAGAATCTTAAAGATAATCTAGTAAGAGCGAAAATACAACCTATAGAAGAAAAAGTTAAGGGAATGTTTTGCTGTGGAAAGACAAGATGTCAAGTTTGTAAATTTGTTAAATTGGGTTCTACCTTTATGTGTAATGTAGATAAGAAGTCGTTCCACATCAATCATTCCTTTGATTGTGACTCGAGCGGTGTGATTTATTTAATTGAATGCAAAAAATGTAATAAGCAATATGTGGGTAGTACCATCACATCATTTAGAAAGCGGTTTAATAATCATAAAAGTTCATTGAGTAGATTTGGTAAGGGCCAGAGGGGGATGTGTGGAGAACATCTTTATGCTCATTTTTGGAAAGAGGGTCATAGGGGTTTGGATGATGTGATGGTACAGGTTATAGATGTTACAGATGTAAGAGATCCGACTTGTAGAGAAGCTTTTTGGATTGGAAAATTGAACAGCAATATACCGCTGGGACTTAACGCTTTAGAGATTGAATGAATATTTAATTGTATGGTAATCTTACAGTAGGTATAAAGGAACTCTAATTTGTGACTCGAATATTATGATTTGAAGAAGGGGCAGTGCCCCGAAACGTACGTATGTACAAGAAATAAAGTTATGTATTTTGATGTTTTGTAAATGTGTTTAACTTTATGGCGAAGGGGCTCGTAATTATTTTGTATTTTATTTTGCCACTGGTTGGTTTATTTGAAATGAGAGTCATTGATAAAGAGTTTATACGCCTTGAAGATTTAAGAAATAAAGCGACGCGTTGTCAACATCATGAGAAGGTTTATATAAGAAGTCTTAATGAGAACGTTACACCAAAAGGTCTTCGGATTCGGAAGAAACCGCTAATTGGGCGTTCATCAATAGAGTTTAAACGGGAATGGACAAGGATTTTGGTCGGGACAGAGCGAAAGATTATGGAGCTACTTAAGATTGAGGTAAAAAGGTTGGGTAATGAGGCATTGAAGGTATTTGAACTTGAGGTGAAGATGTTGAGGGAAAGAAGAGGTGATGCGATTGTGGAGACTTGGTTAAAGGATTTGGATGTGGAAACGGGGAAATTGACAGAGAGGTTGAGACAGAGAAGGAATAGAAAGTTTGGACGTTTGTGTTTGAGGAAGAAAAGACGTGTTTTGGCAAGGGAGTCGGTTGTCAGATTGCACGGGGTTATTGAGGCGGCGATGAATTATAATGAACAACAAATGGAAACAGCAGGAACAATGGATGAGACAGCAGAGGGTCAAGGTAATTATGACACAACGCTTGGGAGTGAAGATATGGAGGGGATTGAAGAAGGTGCAGAGATGCTAGATATTTTGGCTTCTGAATTGGACAAGGTTGAAAGGGAAATGGATTTAAATCGGGAAATGACAGTTACTAAGTTTGTGAGTGATAATGTAGTAAATTTGTCAAATAGAGTACTGACCGAAGCTGAGATTTCCGTTCTATCTAAAGGTCTTAAGTTTTGTGTTACACCTAGGGATTTGGATTGGTTTTCTATACAAAGAGATTTGAAAGAGTTTGATCGTAAAGTAAAATGCAAGGCTTATTTTGAGTCCATAAATAAAGATTTTAATGAGAATGATCTTGATAGATTTAAGGAAAAATCAGCTTGGGTTCCGAAAAAAGTAGATTCAGGGGTTGAGGTTTATTTGTCAAACTTGAAGGAGCGCATATTTTCGATCAATGAGAGTGGAGAAACTATAGTAACCTCACAATTGCCGAAAGGGAAGCACTTAAAAATCTTAAGGGTTATAAGAATATTGTTATTAAAGAAGCAGATAAGGGATCGGCAGTTGTGATTTGGGGTAGGGATGATTATTGTAAGGAAGCATATGAGCAACTTGGGGATAATAGTGTTTATGAAGTTATCGATAAGAATCGGGTTAATGATGTTTCCTCTCTTATTGGTCGGGAATTAGATATTATGGTTAAAGATGGATATATTAGTCTGAAAAATAAGAAGTATCTCTTGAACGCTAGGCCTAGGGTAGGAAGATTCTATTTGCTTCCAAAAATTCACAAGAGGTTGGAAAATGTGCCTGGCCGTCCGGTTATATCTAACTGTGGGACAGCTACCGAAAGAATTTCGGCATTTGTTGACTTTTATATCCAACCTTTGGTGGATTGTGTTCCATCAATTATTAAAGATACTAATGATTTTCTTGGGAGGTTAAAAGGGCTTGGTTTTGTTCCTGAAACTGCTCTAATTTGTACTATTGATGCGGTTGGATTATATCCCCACATTCCTCATGATGAAGGCTTGGAAGCACTTAGAAAGGCTATAGAAAAAAGTACTATTCAGATTCCCTCTGAGCATTTGATTAATTTGGCAAAGTTGATATTAGGTAATAATTATTTTGAGTTTGAGGATAAGGTTTATCGACAAAAATTAGGTACCGCAATTGGTACAAAGTTTGCCCCGGCTTTTGCCAATATTTTTATGGCAAATTGGGAAAAAGATTTTCTTAGTACATGTGTTTATCAGCCGTGGGTGTGGTGGCGGTTTTTGGATGATGTGTTCATGGTGTGGCTTCATGGCAGAGATAAGCTTGATAATTTTTTGGGAGCTTTGAATTCATACCATGAATCAATTAGGTTTACGTGGGAAATTAGTGGCAGTAAATTGGCATTTTTGGATGTTTTGGTATCCTTGAATTATGGTAGTTTTACAACGGATGTATATTATAAACCCACGGATACTCATCAGTACCTCAATTTTAGATCGTGCCATCCCCCTCATGTTAAGAAGGGCATTCCATTTAGCCAGGCGCTTAGGTTAAGGCGAATTTGTGAGTCAGATGAGGTTTATGAGAGTAGAATTGAGGAATTGAAGGGGTTTCTTGTAAAGAGAGGTTATAAACGGGATTTTATTGATGTCCAAATCAATCGGGTTGGAGGCCTTGATCGTTCTAGCCTTTTAAAGGGAAATAAAAAGAGTGCTAGTAAAAAAGGTGGGGGTAATAGGCTAGTGCTGATTTTGGACTTTCACCCGGCTCTTTTGGATGTCCATGGAGTCCTGCGGGAGTTACAGATTTTAACGGATATGTCGCCTATTCTTAAGAAAATATTGCTAGAAGTTCCAATGTTAAGCTTTAGAAGACCAAAGAATCTTAAAGATAATCTAGTAAGAGCGAAAATACAACCTATAGAAGAAAAAGTTAAGGGAATGTTTTGCTGTGGAAAGACAAGATGTCAAGTTTGTAAATTTGTTAAATTGGGTTCTACCTTTATGTGTAATGTAGATAAGAAGTCGTTCCACATCAATCATTCCTTTGATTGTGACTCGAGCGGTGTGATTTATTTAATTGAATGCAAAAAATGTAATAAGCAATATGTGGGTAGTACCATCACATCATTTAGAAAGCGGTTTAATAATCATAAAAGTTCATTGAGTAGATTTGGTAAGGGCCAGAGGGGGATGTGTGGAGAACATCTTTATGCTCATTTTTGGAAAGAGGGTCATAGGGGTTTGGATGATGTGATGGTACAGGTTATAGATGTTACAGATGTAAGAGATCCGACTTGTAGAGAAGCTTTTTGGATTGGAAAATTGAACAGCAATATACCGCTGGGACTTAACGCTTTAGAGATTGAATGAATATTTAATTGTATAGTAATCTTACAGTAGGTATAAAGGAACTCTAATTTGTGACTCGAATATTATGATTTGAGGAAGGGGCAGTGCCCCGAAACGTACGTATGTACAAGAAATAAAGTTATATATTTTGATGTTTTTATATATATATATATATATATATATATATATATATATATAATCGAAATATAGTAAGGTTAGATATACTGCCGAAACAGAGAACGAAGGAGTCTAACGTTTCGAGCGAAGGCCCTTCGTCAGAGAGAAACGTAAAGAGTGTAAACAAACAATGAGCTTATATGCGAATGGTAATCACGTGACCAAAAATAAGCCAATCAGATAAAAATGACAATAACAAATTGATAATGAGATGCGAAAAATTAGCCAATCAAATCAAAATAACAATAACAAATCGATAATGAGATGCGAAAGACATTTGCTATTCATAACCGTCGATGAGCAAGAAGGAAGGGGTGTAAAAAGAATGAGCGAGAGTAAAAATAAATAAATAGATAAAGTGAAAACGCTGTTTATGTCCACCCTTGCTAAACAGAAACAATGTCTTCAGAGGTGTTAAATAAAAGAAAAACGTTCGTTGAGTCCGTGAGGATGAATGGTACCAATTTTGAAAATGAGACGCTTTTCTAGTCTTTTGCGGCTGAAACGTCAGCTATTTTCACCGACAACCCTTTGATCTCTTTTCGGCGTAATAAAAATATTCGTGATGGTTTAGTGCGTAGTGCCCTTAGAAAAAATCTAATGGCACCAGCGGGTACTTTTTCTTGCTCCCGTACCCGTTGTTACACGTGTTCTTTTCTTAACTCCGCTACATGTATTTTGGGACCAAAATCCAATTTTGTTATTCAGCATAATTTTACTTGCATCTTTTCCAACATCATTTACTGTATTTCTTGCAATCAATGTTGCATGCTTTACATCGGTGAAACTGGCAGACGTTTATCTGACAGGTTTGATGAATATCTTCGTTCTGTGAGGAACAATGATGTCGACAAGCCTGTTGCTCGACATTTTAATAGTGCCAACCATTGTATTTCGGACATGCAAGTTTGTGCCATCTCACCCATTTCTGGCGGTAATGTCAGCCGCAAAAGACTAGAAAAGCGTCTCATTTTCAAAATTGGTACCATTCATCCTCACGGACTCAACGAACGTTTTTCTTTTATTTAACACCTCTGAAGACATTGTTTCTGTTTAGCAAGGACGGACACAAACAGCGTTTTCACTTTATATATTTATTTATTTATTTTTACTCTCGCTCATTCCTTTTACACCCCCTCCTTCTTGCTCATCGACGGTATGAATAGCAAATGTCTTTCGCATCTCATTATCGATTTGTTATTGTTATTTTGATTTGATTGGCTAATTTTTCACATCTCATTATCAGTTTGTTATTGTCATTTTTATCTGATTGGCTTATTTTTGGTCACATGATTACCTTTCGTATATAAGTTCGTTGTTTGTTTACACTCTTTACGTTTCTCTCTGACGAAGGGCCTTCTCTCGAAACGTTAGACTCCTACGTTCTCTGTTTCGGCAGTATATCTAACCTTACTATATTTCGGTTGTTGTTTCTACACTGCCTACGCAGCACGCTACTTTTATTACACTATATATACAGTGGCGTAGCCAGGGTCTTGGGTTTGGGGGGGGGGGGGGGGGCGAACCTCGATTTCCTAGGGGGGTCAGGGGGCATCGGAAAATTTTTGATTTCTAGGGTCTCTGAAACGCTATTTCCGGCATTTTGAAGCAAGTATTTAAACGTAACCCAAAAGGCATAAATTACATAATTTTGTTGAAATTAAACCAGAACATAGAATGATACACGTCAGAATATCTTTAGATTTATTTATAAACAAGTCGTAAATGTAAAAACAAGTTGGAGGCATTTTGTATAGACCTTTAATAGTATATTGTAATGATAGCATATGCATGCCTGCTATATATATATATATATAACACTACTAGTCTACTCACTTGGCCTTAAAACAATCTCCCCCCCCCCCCTACAAGTTTCTCAACGGATTTAAACTTTTCACGAGAACGGTCTTGGAGACCATTGGGGGGGCGCCGCCCCCCCTCGCCCCACCTTGGCTACGCCACTGTATATATATATATATATATATTTATACAACAACCTAAGAAAAACAAACAATCTGATGGGCTATTAAAGAACTAAAGAACACATGCACAGCTGACGTAACGAAGTCGCAAAAAAAATTTGTTTTATAAAAATTCGATCAAATTACACGTTTGAAGATGCAACTTCGTACAAAATAAAGTGCATTTCAACTGTCTGAGGATTACACATATCACTCAGTGATGAGAGACACGGGCATACCTTCGTCTCCGGCGCACAACGCTATCTACTCCACAGCTTCAGAAATTTTCAATTTTTCAACTGATACAATTTCCATTCCTCTTCATGGAAATACTGTTCAGCCATACAAATCCATGAGATATCAGCCATTGTCAACAAGATTTCGAAACACAGAACATATAATTCGCTGGTTAGTACGCGTGCTTCTTGGCCTTCTCCAACGATAAATGCTTTCCCAGCTGAATTTGCAGCATAAGAAGCGTCCAAATATACATGGGACAGCAAGATCCCGTCCAGAAGAACTAAACTGTTTGTTTTGGCTAGAAATGCCGACGAACTGACACGAAGTTTGAATAAACTTTCACAGAAATGCAGCAAAAACATGACTTATAATTCAGTGGGCTTCGTGAACTGAAGCAAGGTGCGATCTTTTCTTATGGACATCTTTAATCAACAATTAGGCCCGCCAAACGGTATTAATGTAAATAAACAATCTGACATTCGCTAGGTTCAATTCACTTTTTAGCATCTTTGTCGTTCTATAAATCGTCGCCGAAATTCTGCCGTGACTCAAACTGACTTGAGAAACCCCACCTGATCATCTTCATGAAAGAAATCAAAGGCGAAATCGCAGTTGTGATTGATTTCGAGTTAGGTTTTACGATATCAACAAACTATTGACACTGACTGAAATATCAGTGATTTTCCTGGCCTAGTAGGCTAAATGGCAAACACATCTTGGCCACTAATGGTCACGTTACAAATCTTTTAAAAAAATAATCTTCAAAGTTTCGAAAATTCGGTCGTATGCCTCACTTATTAGCTTTCGATTGACCGCCACTTTGGGCTGTCACGATAACTTATACAAATGTTCAATAATATATCCTGCTGAAAATGTGAAGGCGCGTTTGTGATTGGTAGAAATTGACAATGACAAGCTCACGAGCCCACGATTGGAAATTGTGGCTGTCGAGGCTCGTGAAATATGGGCTGACCCGTATTAGCTGCGCATGCGTAGAACGAATATCTTGCGTGTCAACGTCATCAATACACGCGTGACAAAGCGAACTCTGGCGCGAGATTAATGAGGAGCGAAGGAGCGTTGCGGTATATGTGGGTTCATACGATAAAATTAGGAAGATAAAGAACAAAATGGAACGATTGAAGAGGATACTAGGGATATCGTAGCATAACAAGCATTTGCTGACTTGAAATCAAACATGACGAAGAACAAGGTGCGATCTAGTATCGTAAACTTACACGTCAAATGACTAAAATCTGTTGTTTATTGGCCGTTTAATACCTCCAAAAGAAGTCGAGTTTTTTTTTTTTGCCAGATGTGTGTACCCAATTGGCCTTTTATATGGATTTTAAAGTTCGAATCAGCCGTGGAAAGTGTATTGACGACTGACGAATTGACGAGTTGACATAAAACAAACCCAATCAACTATGGAGGGTGAATAAAGATCTCAACACTGTCAGATAACTTTGATTGATTTTTGCGTGCGTGCGTGCGTGCGTGCGTGCGTGCGTGCGTGCGTGCGTGCGTGTGTGTTTATAATTTAGTAAATTTCATCAAGTTCGGACGACAACTCACTTGAGCCAGCACGCACGTGGCCTGCGAACTGCCCCATAAGGGTGGCCGATTTTTTATGCGATTTCCGGTCGTGCAGCCGTGATTTTGGGGCGGATCGCAGCCCGAAATAACGCTGGAAACCGAGCCTATCCGGTTCGACGTTTCAAAAATATCAAACATTTCTTATTCAAATTATAAAATTTGATGTATAAAACAAATACGTGACATTTCCTGGGCGTGTGTACTGTAATAACGCACAGGTGTCACAGCGTGACACGTTTTCGTTCTTTACACGCTGTGACGTCATATCTGTGCATTATTACAGTACATACGTACGGAAAATTGTCATCCCGATTAAGCGCCGCATATGAGAGCAAAAATATTAAAGAGCGCCGCCCTCGAATAAGCGCCGCACTTATTCACAACAATGCGGTGCTTAATCGAAGCACCGTCAGACAGAATTGTTCGAGAAGCCAAACTAAAAAGCAACTATAGCCTCGGAAATTTATTGTTCTGTATTACAGTGTTTATATGTTCAAAGTGAGTATATTTCAATGTGAATGACAAGATAACATCTGAAACATGTTTATTTTGTTGATAAGATTTCTTGTTATCGTTTACAAATAAAATAATTTTTAAAGAGCGCCACCCTCAAATAAGCGCCGCATTCGAAACACTAAAAATTTAAAGAGCGCCGCGGCGCTTAAACGAGTAAATATGGTATATATATATATATATATATATATATATATATATATATATATATATATATATATATATATATATATATATGCTGCTTTACTCCCCCAAGCGTCAGACTCCATTAACCAAGTCACTGCATGTGCATTGCATTCTTCAGGCATAAAAAAGGCTTTTAACGGACCTTTTCACCAATAGCGGCGCCATCTTGAATTCGCAATGCACTGTGGTCTACCCAGGGTAACAAGCTCAATTAAAAGGGTGATTGCTAGTTGTGAAGACACAATGAGGTATGGCAACAATGTCTAAATATGAACGTTGTAATATTAGTAAAAGTAATAATGCTTGGACGGATAAGGATACATTTGTCATGAATCTATGCTTATATATACGTCTGAGAATTATTGCTTTTACCAATACAGAACGATTATATTTAGACACTGTTGCCACGAAAGTGTTTATAAAGAAAATCGTACCTCATTGTGTCTCAAACACTACGCAGTCAACCTTTTAAATGAGCTCTTGTTACCCTGAATAGACCACAATGCATTGCGAATTCAAGATGGTGCCGCTATTGGTGAAAAGGTCCATTGGTTAATCAGTTTAGATTTTGAATTAGTTCAATACCTTGGCAAGAAGCTGATCTGTAGTTTCTGCTGTGTCTTTTGCTATTTCGTAAACGTCCAAGCAAACATTGCTCTAATAAACAAAAAACAACAAAAACAGCTCAAGAGAAGACCTGCAAGTAAATTCGAGTCTTTAAAGCATGTCTATTTAATACGACCAACCCAATCCAAAGGTCAGTGGAATCCCCTTGTTGTGAACGTAGGCGTTTAGGCGCCAAACTGTTGAAGAGGACTGGAACTAAGGAAAATTATAGCGTTCGACATACGTTTTAAATCGGATCAGCTAGATACGGACTATATACGACAGAATTGTAAGTAACTATAACCTTTAAGATTTCATTGGGAGCGAACTGCGCATGTCTGGGTATAAGCATTTCTAACAATGTTGTATGGTGTTTGATTTTTAGTTGACTAACTATATTTAACAATTATTCACCGAAGTGGAGGTGAATAGTATACACTTGTTGACAGGCGCCGAGGGAAACATCGAGTTTTACGGACCCGAAGGCTTCAATGTCACCCGAGGGCTTTAGCCCAAGGGTGACATTGAAGCCTGAGGGACCGTAAAACTCGATGTTTCTAGAGGCAAAAGTCAACAAGCTTTTTATTATATACCAAAGACTTTTAAAATACAAAATACCAAGCTGACTCGAAAGGCAAAAAATACTTACCAAAACACTTTGACTTTGTCTTCGTAATTTCAATTAAACTAAACAAATACACCAGTCTCAACAAGTAGAAAATGGACTATTTAGTTTCGTAGCAAACAAGCTCGAAACAGCTCTTGTTTTCAAAATGTTCCGAAAAGTCCAAAGTTCTTGATCTGATGCAATAATCATTGTGTATTCACGTGAACAACGCATGGTTAAAGCTGACGTCAGAGGGAAACATTGCACTGTTTCCTTCTTCATTGTTGACGTCAAAGGGAAACAGTGCAATGTTTCCCTCGGCAGAAAGAAACAGTGAGTTTGTTGAACAACACGTGATCATGATTTGACCAATAGGATTTCATCTTTGGCAAACGAAAGTGTTTGGTATATAACACTATTCACCGACACTGCATGAGGGTTTTAACATATACCTCATAAATGAAATAACAAGTTTAACGTTCTTATATTTTTCGGTATTTTTATACAAGACACGGCCGCTAGCAACTTGGCAGTCTTGGCGTACTCGATATTTGTCGACAAAACAGTTTTTACAACTTTTGAATATATTAGTGGCTAGAAAATTGTAAAGGAACATACCTGTGGACACTCTTCTACTTAATTTTGTTGACTTTTCTCGTTATTCTACAACATCAGCCTTGTTTATCAACAAAATCTGACTCCTGCTTCGGTAAACAAAGCAAAACTGTCCGCCATTTTGTTTTGCCCGTAGGTGAATAGTACAGGATATCCCGAGCTAGAGGAACCATTCAGATTGCTTGAAAAGCACTATTCACCTGCGAGGTATATTTTAAATTTATATATACGTACATTTATCTAATGTACGTGGTACATTTGGTCTAGTGTGATCTTTATTGGATATCCTATACCAAGTAAATAGTACAAAAACATAAGTACAATCAGAGTATCTTTAACCGCCAGTGTAATTCTTCGAAAAAAGTAACACCTCGCCCCGTAGGTGCGAAACACCCCTCTCTACGGTGTGTGCTGTGAGATACCCAATAATTATCTATCCATCTATAAATCCCTCAGATAAAAGAAATATACCAATTTTAATTGGAAAACATTTTTACAACATCCCTCAATCTAGGAAATATCTCCCGATCACCAATATGCCTACTACAATTCCAAAATCTACGAAATACATGTATTTTCAGCAACTTTCCCCAATATAAGATATATGCCCAATACGATCCCAACCGACCAATAACCCACTAAGATCATCTACATCAACTATTCCTATAGCAATGTTCTCCATATCTCAAATGTATGTCTCGTATTCCCACTAAGATAACTAAGATCGTTTATATGTATCTATAGACCTCTATACGGAATATAACCAACAAATTGCCCCACACAAAATATTCCTAGCAATGTTCTCCTGATCTCAGACATGAGTCCAATATTTTACTCTGATGAATGGCTCCGCTGGAAACGTCAGTATTTCGTTGCTAAAAATCTCCGCAGCCTACAACCTTTTCACTTAATAATTGCTCTATATCCTAAAATTACCCTCTACGCAGCTCTCTATTTTACGAGTCCCATATGCTCATGAAAAGATCCCTTAATCTAAGCCTCTATAGAAATATAACCAGCAAATTCCCCGCATCTGAAATACACAGCACCCAACAAATAAATCACTTAATCTAGGGAATATATATATACTTGCATGCATTCATAGAACGCCCCTTGATCTAAAATATAAGCTCAGTAGAATCCCCTCGATCTGGAAATTGTACCCACTAAACGCTGGGTCCCACTCAGGAAAATCTTCCGCAGGACAGGGACGGACAGGAAAGTTTCCTTTATGTTAAAAGTCATGAAGGCTAGTTTCCACTCAGGAACATTTTCCTCAGGAGAGGAACGGACAGGTAAGTCTACTTTGTCTTGTGAGCTCTCGGTCGGAACTAATGACTTTAACACAAAGGAAACTTTCCTGTCCGTTCCGGTCCTGCGGAAACCATTCCTGAGTGGAAACCAGCCTTAAACCAGTAGGGTAAAGATTGATGTCTATTACTTGATAAGATTCGTTGACAACTTCCGGTTTTGAATCCTGTTTTAAATTTGATTGGTTTTTGGAAAATAGTCCTTTTTCTTATTGGTTGTTTAAAAACTACAAACCAATCAAATTCAAAACAGGAAGTTAGCAATAATTTTCATCATATCAAATGAATTGGTCAAACATAGCAAATGAATTGCAAAAATATTTTAGGAACGCTTCTATTGCCACGACAGAACTCTTTTGGTCTATGCCTCCTCCCTAGAATCAGTTGATCTACAGTATATCCCAATTTTTTCTTACTGAGGCATGGTGTGAAATAGCTCTAACATCAGAATAGACATTTGCACGATGACGTTAGACGGCGTTGGGTGACTACAACTACCAGAATGCTTTGCCAGTATTCTAGGGTTTCGGCTACAAGGGATGACTCAAAAGGACCCATGCAGTCCACTCGCGGCTTTTCCAAAATATGTCGTCAATTTTTTTTTCCAAACTTGTTTCAGGTTTCATTGAGTCTCAAGATTTGGGAAAACATAATTGACGGCATCTTTTGGAAAAGCCGCGAAAGTACTGGACAGGTCCTTTTGAATCATCCCTTTTAGCCGAATAATAATAATAATAATAATAATAATAATAATAATAATAATAATAATAATAATAATAATAATAATAATAATAATAATAATAATGAGTAATAATGATTTATTTAACGTCGTAAACACAGGATGTGGTCGCCCAATCATCCGAGCCAGAGGCTCATGTTAAAAGTGCACGACATAAACTAAGACCTAAGTGTTGATTTTACGGAGGGAGGAAAACCGCAGAACCCTGCGAAAAACCCTCGAAGCACAGGTGAGACCAACTAAACTCTACTCACATGAAATTCAAGTTCGAGAACGGAGCTATTCCCAGACGGTCACTCATCCAAGTACTAACCCCGTCCAACTGGGCTTAACTACAGCGGTGTGAGGCAGCGCCCTAACAGCACACGCCACCCGTGCTTCCCTAAGAACGCCACCCGTGCTTCCCTAAACCTTAGAAGAATACTGGCGAAGCATTCTGGTAGTTGTAGTACGTCTGTTGCAGTCACTCAACCATAGAGATCACAATATGAGACTAGAGGGGGCATTGGAGACAAAAATGCGAGGAAAGTTGGACGCCGCCATTGGAGGGGGAAAACAAGCCAAAATTAGTCTAAAACAAGCCTTTTACTAAATATTCATCACAATTTTTAAGAAAATAAAACTTTTAGAATTTTTGGTCTTATTACTATATCATCGTACCCAGGGTCTTTTACCCTGCAGGGTACGAGGTTGAATGCATGGATATTAGCTTTGCCCCTCCAATGGCGGCGTTAAATTTTCCTCGCACATTTGACTGGACTCAGCATAGGAATGCCCCATCTAGTCTTATATTATGATCTCTATGCACCCAACGCCATTTCACGTCATCGTACAAATGGCCTATTACATCAACAACGCAAAACTGAAATAGATTTACCTGATCATCTTGAGAAGAAGTAAATTTGTGAATTCTTTTAACTGGGATTGGTGTAAGACTTGGAATGACAGTAACCAACGTCGATGATGTCGGATCTCCATTAACCTTGACAATTAGAGAAGGTTGTAACACTTTCTTATAAGGCAGACGTCTCAAAGTCAAACTACCTGTGGGTCACTACGAGTATTATTTCTTGTTATGGGGTCCACAACAAACATCATATCAATGGTTAATTCTGCTAAAGTCGCATGTTCTAATAGTAAAAGACTGAAAAAAACACACGTGCTGCTGGTCCGTTATTCTCCTGTAATGCACCCTTTGAAAAGTGAATTCAGTAAATTAAGCACTAAATTATATATACGAATCGGATGATGAACAAACTGAAAGAGAGTTTTAGTATCCCAAAGCAATAAAAAGAACAACAATAAAAATGAGGATTCTATGACACGCTATAAACGTTTGAATGGTATGTTATTTAACCCTTTACCCACTTGACGAGTACAATTGTCTGGCGTTAGCCAGAGTAAAAGTAACAAGACGACTGCTTAGGGCCTGTTTATATGATCCCGGTGTACCGGGATGTCCCGGGTTTATATGGAGTAAACAAAGAGGCGTACACTCGGGCTACTGAGTGATTGCTGCAACCAGCTGAACCTTGGCATACCATAGCCCATGCACGGAACAGTGCACACATAACAAACGTTTGTTTAAATGTACATAAATTTCAGACGCAATGAAGTTATGCAATGTAGAACTGCACTGAGACTCTGAAAGCATTTTGATTGTATGGTCAGAGGTACTTTTAATTAACGATTTGCGAGTATTAAAATTTTAAATTACGACAACAGACCTTATTCCAAAATGGTAAACATTTTCAAATGCTCTGATGTGAATATCAAATAGCCCTTATCAGTTGTCTTTTAAAGTAAAAATTCTTTTGAATTTCCCACATGAAAACGAGTTAATAAGGTCTAATTTAAATGTTTTTCCATTTTTTCCATTTTGGAATAATGGGCAATTCCCCTTATAGCAATGCATCATGGGAGTTGTGGTAGGCTTTCACTTTCGAGCGAAATGGCCGCCGCGAGGCGAGCATTTTGTCTGAAAGAGTAACTAGTTGTTTTACAATATTTCCTTTCCGCAATGAGGATTTTAGACTTCTCAATGGGATTGGGAGGGTGTAAACCACATTTTGTACAAAAGACAGCGAAATCGCAGCTAAAATAAGCGAGGAAATTACTTCAGAGTGACTCGACAAGCGAATATTGATCAAATAAATACGATTCGAAGACGGTCCTTCACAGACGTGAACAGGTGAGTAAGTAGATCGATTGTAGCTCAGTATATAATTCAGCTTTTGTGACATGTATAAGTTGTTTGTCAGTCACGATCGCTTAGTTGTTGTGCTTGGAAGTCTTTCTTCCTGGCGTATTTGCTTGTTGAAATCAACAACGTTGGGTGATGCACTCGACCTGTTGTTCGTAATTGCCTCTGTATTTACACGATGTTTTTTAAACTTTTTGGCGCGAAAAAAAACCCGTTTCTTGAGCAAGAGTTGAGATATTTTACAAAGACGCCAAGCATAAAATAGTCTTGTCAGGGTTTTCGTTCGTTGTTTTCCGCTTCTGTTCCCATTGTTGTCGTCGGTTCCTATCCTCTTAGAATAACAAGTAGGTTCTAGAATTAGTGTAGGCTGTAAATATAAATTTAGGACTATAAATTTACTAAATATTTTGAAAAACCGTCGAGTTTCTTGCCGTGTTGTGTGCAATAAACTTTTTAGTAAATATAAGAAATACTCAAATATCTAATTCAGTATTGTAAATAATAATTAAGCATAGATAGATAGCATATTTAAACCATATTAAATACATAGTTAATTTTAAATAGTAGATAGTTTGTTAAAATGTACATATTTTGTTAAACATATTTGAATAAGTTATAAATTTTATAATGGAGGATGAACCTTGTACTTCAATGGAGAGTCAGAGAGAAAAACAATTGCCAGAAACCTTAAAAATTAGTATGAGCTTGAAAAAAAGAAAAAAAGGTGGTGGTGGAACATCTTGCTGTGTCCCTAACTGTGGTAGCAACTCCAGAAAAAATCGTGAGCTCTCATTTTACAAATTTCCAAAAGACCCCAAACTAAGAAAGACTTGGTTACACTGGGTGAGTAGGGCTGACTTTACACCAAATGACTACCACAGAGTTTGCTCAAAACATTTTGAGGGAGGGAAGAAGACTTACACTGGAAACATACCAACTCTTGTACCCAAAATTATCAAGCCTACCCCAACAAAACCTCGACCAACACACAGATGTAGAGAAAGAACTAACACTCTGCTGGATGCATCGCAAGAAGAAAGTGAAGCCATTGAAAACGCAAAAGATAAGATCCACAAACTTGAGGAAGAAGTCAAGAGATTAAAACAACAAAATCAACAACAGGAACTTGATATTTCAACTCTAAAAGAAAGGCTTGAACAACATACATTTTCTGTGCAACGTTTTAAAAGTAGTGATGTTGATTTTGAATTGTATACTGGATTTCCAAATTACAGAACATTCAAAGCTCTATATGACTATCTTTGCCCTGCATGTGAAAGATTAAGATACACTGGTGCAAATAATAGTACCCAAGAAGAAACACGACAGAAATGTGGACGGAAGCGAGGATTATCTCCAGAAGAAGAACTATTTTTGTGTCTTTCGAGGTTTAGATGTGGTCTGTTGGAAAGGGACTTGGCAAATAGGTTCAATATATCAGTATCCCAGGTTTCAAGAATTTGGATTACATGGCTTGACTTTTTGTATAAAAGGTTGAGGTCCATTCCTATTTGGCCCTCCCAAGATTATGTAAGAGAAAGCATGCCAGCAAGTTTCAAGGAAAATTACCCCAACACCAGGGTAATTATTGATTGCACAGAGCTTCTTTTAGAGATGCCCTCACAACCAAGAAGTCAGAGTGCTACATTCTCTACTTACAAACACCATAACACTGCCAAGGGCCTTGTTGGTATTTCCCCAAAAGGTGACTTGACATTTGTTTCAGAACTGTATGCTGGCAACGCCTCTGACAAACAACTGACAAATGACTGGGATTTTAAATTTGCTTGAGTCAGGTGATGAGGTGATGGCTGACAGGGGTTTTAGTATCCAAGACGACTTACCAGCTGGTGTGTCTTTAAACTTACCACCTTTTTTAAATGACCAACCACAATTTTCTGAGGAGGATGAAATTAAAACAAGGCGAATTGCTAAGCACCGAATCCATGTAGAGCGTGCTATTCAAAGAATTAAGAGCTTCCGTATTCTACAGCACACATTACCCATAAGCATGGCTGCAGACATAAATAAGATCTGGATTGTGTGCTCTTACCTTACTTTGTTTTTTAAGCCACTACTTCGAGAACACAACGAGAATGGGCAAGAACTGCAATAAATTTAATGGACAAAAATAGTACTGCATGGCATTTACATGCACTGTACTGTGAACATGTGTAATTACAGTTGCATTTAACAAGTTATATAATACATGTAAGGGAAGCATATTTATTTCTGTTATGACATTAATTTTTCAATAATAGGCAATACTTTGTTAAAGTTTGGGAGTTCTTGACATCAGGGTTCGAGATTTGCGGTATCCTAGTATCCTGACGATACCAGATTTCAGTTTTGGATACCACATGTTATAACCTTGGTATCCTAGCTAGATACCAAGTAAATTGTTGATGAAATACCAAAATTATGGGTATTAGTTAAAGAATACAAAATATATAGAGTAAAGGTTTGTATATACCAAAAGAAACTGAGAACATTCGAGCATTTTCGAGCATGGGTTTATCATAATTTACGAATTTCGAAACGGTGAAAATTAAATGTAGGATTGCAGGTTGTATAGTATACACAGGCACGTGCCTGCAAATGGCGGGTGTGTCAGGCTATAATTGTCAGCATCCGGAAATCCTTACATGGTCATCTCATTATTTACAAATTGTGCGGCCTCGTGTTTCGCTGTTCGTCGCTTTTTTACCTGGAGGTTTTATAGTTTTTCAAAATGTATTACAAGTAAATTAAATGATGTGGAAATTTGTTGTTCGGAATCCGACCGACAATCCTTCAGCTTCTGAGGAAGTTCAAGAGTTTACCGGGTCAATTACATCATCGATACTGCCTACGGATCAAGGAGGCGATCAAGGAAATGATGCTAATAATATCGATCAAAGCGAAAGGTCAAATGCGAAACAAAAGCGCAAGTTTAACCCATTGTGGCAAAAGGCATTTCCATGGGTGAGGTTAGTCAACAAAAAAATGTTTTGCGATGTTTGCACGAAGAATAAGCATGCAGATAAATCAAGTGCAATTGTTAAAGGATGTGATAATTTCCACATCAAATCACTTCGAAAGCACAACACGAGTAGCGGGCATGTTAAATGTGCTGCAAATGTTAAAGCTCTTAGTGCTGAACTGGGCACAAATTTACTGGACCATCCTGGACCATCAACATATAGTGTATATACAGTGTCAAAGTTGGATACCACATGTTGACTTTGGGTACCAACTTAGAAATGCTGGTATCCATGATGGATACCTACAAAAAATTCTAATCTCGAACCCTGCTTGACATGTATAACAATTTATTCAAAGAGATAATTGTATTATAATTCCTCAAAACTATTTTAAAGATTGTTACCATTTTTCTTTGAACCTTGTTTTAACCCTTTATAGCCCATTGGCCACCTTTAGTATTTTACTCTGGCTAACGCCAGACGATTTTACTTGTCAACTGGAAACCTCCTGGGCTATAAAGGGTTAAGAAACTATCTCGCTTAACCCTTTATAGCCCATTGGCCACCTTTAGTATTTTACTCTGGCTAACGCCAGACGATTTTACTTGTCAACTGGAAACCTCCTGGGCTATAAAGGGTTAAAACAACCTGTATTTTTTTTAAATTTAAACAAGATTCATCAAATAATCAAAATAAAAAGAAGTTAATTCTGCTAAAGTATTCTCTTTCCACTCAAGTTCATTGAAATAAATCCTCTCAACATGAAGATCATTTCTAGTGTAAACCACAAAATCTAGCCACCTCAACTGACAAATTGCCATAACTCCTTGTGACTGGAAAAAGTAAACATGCCCTTTTTTCAGAGATGGCTTTCCATGAACAAGCTCCAAGCAAAATAATTTATCATTGCATGCTTCCATAATAGTCATGTCTGCTTTGGATGCCGGACATTTTACCTCAACAGCTCCATAAATACATGCCTCACTTGCATCAGAAACTAGTGCATCAGGGCTGGACCCAAGCCATGGCCACTTTGGATTGACAACTAAACCACATGCATAGCAAATTTCTACTGGCTCATTTTTCTTCTGTTTATATTCATGATACTTAAGTAGAGCATTATGTTCATTTTCAATTCCCCATAAACAACTTGAATTTCTTGCAGTGTTGGATGTCTTAATAACTTTGTTTATTATGCTCTTTGGGTGTATAGTTTTCTGTCTCTTCATCACCGAGCCAAATATGGATGATGTCAACCTACATCTTCTTTGGGCATACCATTCTAAACAAGCACTCTGTGTACGTGTGTTTCTTTCAATTTCTTCACAAGTCTTACAGTCAACTTGTAATCTGACTTTGACAAACTCTGTGCATTTTGGTTCCACATGAACAGTGGAATAATCAGGTTTTTCATTCAATCTTGCCAGTATATTCTCTCTTATAGTTGTTGCTTGAAGTTTACTTCCCTCTGCCTCTGCATTAATCATTCTCTGCCTAGATGGTAGTGTGTTAACATCAAATTCACATGGAACACAGTCATTGTCAGTGAGAAGCCCAATCACAGAACAGTTACTACCAGCTGTTTCCAAACCAATTTTAAGCTTTTCCAAGTCACTTTTGCGAACCTTTTCTGAAGTAGAACTGTATATCTGCCTCTTACCTTCCACAATAGGGCGTTTGCGGCCATGTTTATCTTTCTCGTAGCTGTCTTGGGGGAAAATAAGATCCTCAAAAGGGACAGCATCCTGTGGTTGTGATTTCTTGGGAACATGCCACTGCTGAAGTTCCTGAGTGCATGTTTTGTCATCGGGTATCTCAGTCAGTCCCAGCTCAATGTAGTCCAACAACTGAAACAAAAGGGCTGCTACATGTTTGCAGCGACCTCCAGCTCCAGCAGGACAGTAGCATTTTGCAAACACAATATTCCCAGAGGTTTGATCAAAGTGAACATAGACCTGGTACTCTTTTTTCCGCATTTGAGCACTTACTTGGCAGCGGACAAGAAAATAACTTGTGTCATCACCTTTCTTTACATTGGACTTGACCTTGATTTGGGTTGCAAACCCTGCCTTAAAAAGTCGATATCCACCTTTCTTGTGTTTTAAGGCCTCTGCTGGCTTATGGTCTGATGTTTTTTCGCATGTAAAGATTAGGTGTTCTTCCAATTTTTGGTATGAAAATGCTGGGATAGCTGTTAAATTCTTTGTCCACATTTCAGTTACACTAGGAACTGGCAATTGTTTTTCTCTCTGACTCTCCATTGAAGTACAAGGTTCATCCTCCATTATAAAATTTATAACTTATTCAAATATGTTTAACAAAATATGTACATTTTAACAAACTATCTACTATTTAAAATTAACTATGTATTTAATATGGTTTAAATATGCTATCTATCTATGCTTTATTATTATTTACAATACTGAATTAGATATTTGATTATTTCTTATATTTACTAAAAAGTTTATTGCACACAACACGGCAAGAAACTCGACGGTTTTTCAAAATATTTAGTAAATTTATAGTCCTAAATTTATATTTACAGCCTACACTAATTCTAGAACCTACTTGTTATTCTAAGAGGATAAGAACCGACGACAACAATGGGAACAGAAGCGGAAAACAACGAACGAAAACCCTGACAAGACTATTTTATGCTTGGCGTCTTTGTAAAATATCTCAACTCTTGCTCAAGAAACGGGTTTTTTTTCGCGCCAAAAAGTTTAAAAAACATCGTGTAAATACAGAGGCAATTACGAACAACAGGTCGAGTGCATCACCCAACGTTGTTGATTTCAACAAGCAAATACGCCAGGAAGAAAGACTTCCAAGCACAACAACTAAGCGATCGTGACTGACAAACAACTTATACATGTCACAAAAGCTGAATTATATACTGAGCTACAATCGATCTACTTACTCACCTGTTCACGTCTGGGAAGGACCGTCTTCGAATCGTATTTATTTGATCAATATTCGCTTGTCGAGTCACTCTGAAGTAATTTCCTCGCTTATTTTAGCTGCGATTTCGCTGTCTTTTGTACAAAATGTGGTTTACACCCTCCCAATCCCATTGAGAAGTCTAAAATCCTCATTGCGGAAAGGAAATATTGTAAAACAACTAGTTACTCTTTCAGACAAAATGCTCGCCTCGCGGCGGCCATTTCGCTCGAAAGTGAAAGCCTACCACAACTCCCATGATGCATTGCTATAAGGGGAATTGCCATTAGGTCTAAATTTTTTATAAATCGAACGAGGTCTTCTATATTGGTCTTATATGAAGTACAGCGTGCACGTAAAGGTGTGCATGTAAACAAGTCTGTTTTCCAGAATAACAACGGCGATCTAAATACTTTCAGTAACAAAATATACTGCGCTGGATTCTGGAGATTCAAGCAATCATTTCGACAAACTTCCAGGGGGGTCCGGAGGCATGCTCCCCCAAAAAATTTTGAATTTTAGAGTCTCTGAAATCCAGGTGATCTGAAAACACAGAAAAGGACTGGGACTAGTTGTCAAATAGAAATCCATTTTTCGAATTAAACTATTTAATATCTCGTGAAATATACTTTATTTTGTTCCCAAATTTAGCATAGACTTATCATTTTCAACACTGAACATAAATACAAAGTTTCAACCAGTTTGATAAAGGAAAATGAAAGAAATAAGTTATTCAATACAGCAAAATGGATTTCTATTAGGTTGCTAGTTCCAGGCCTTTCCCTCACGGTCAGATCACCTGGATACCATTTCCTGCATTTTGAGGGGGATTTGAAGGAGTTTTGAAGGATATAAATTACCAAACAAAATACCCAAATATATGAATACACCATACCATACAAGACATACAGTACATCATGTAGGAGGATATGTCGTCATTGTCGTGGACTCATGGGGATATGTTTTATAAGTTTATGTTCCGAAATTACTATGTATATTCAGATTTCAGATTGAGATTGTATACAATACGTCTATATAATCGTGATTCTTACTGTTTTAAAATTGGGGTTTCAAATTTACAAGATATTAGCGTATCATGATGTCCAATCTTATTGCAAAGGAGAGGCCATAGCTACGGCCTGTATCAATAAGCATTGTTATACAATATAATTTATGCACGTTTTACACACGAGTGACTGCTGCATGATTTGTATAAACAACTGCTAGTGTATCGCTGTATAATCCTGTATTGGTTGGGACAGGGAAGGGGGGTAACTAGTCACCCAGTCAACCCCCCCCCCCCCCCCCCCACTGTATCCGCCCCTGAAACTTAAAGCAATGTTACGAAACCGGAAACTACGTTTGCAAACTTGCTATGATAATATACACTTATTGTGTTTTTGTTAATATCCATAGTTTGCTATTTGGAGGTCTTAAATAAACGTTTCACTGTGATTCAATGACACAACAACTCCAGTTTCGAAATCGCTTCCAACGAGGCATCTTTCTTATGCTTTACACAGTTGATGTTCCATGGCAATCCGTGCTCGATTTTGCGAGTTCTTTCTTTTAATTATACCAGCTTCGCATTTAGTCAAAGTGTTGGCAGGTTTTCCAAGTAAGTTGCTTATATGATTGATCAGTGATGTGCTTGACACAACCACATAACAGGAACATGACTGTCGGTCAACTTTCGAAGTGATCGTAGGACTCGAAGTCTAGGCTCCATATAAGTTTTCACTCGAGTGGGACTTCTGGTTGTATTACTATTCTGTGCCCGAACCAGTGGCGTGGTGGCAAGTTTTAGGCTGGGGTGGCCAGATTAGCTTTGGCGCCCCCCCCCCCCCTGAAAAACCCCAACTCCAGTTGTTTTCTGGCGCCCCTTCTTTAATTTTGGCGCCCCTTCTGGAACCCCAACTGGGGGGGGGGGGGCTTGGCCCCCCGGACCCCCTGCCACCACGCCACTGGCCCGAACGTAACTACGAAGCGGGAATTTCAAATAAAAATAGAGGGGACTGAGAAACGTCGGGCGCGTGACCGATATTAACCAATTAAAATCGTGAATTTAGAGGTGTGTCTTCTCCACAAACTGGTAAGCTATCTCCCTTGCAGAAGTCGCCCAAATGTTGCTCGATTAGGACAAGGTGCTTTGTTATATTCGCATTCGACAACGAATACTTCGTATAAGCATATACTTCGTATGCTTTGTCGACTGGCAGAATATTACGGGTGAATAGGTAAAGATGGCATTAATACTACAAGAAACGGAAATCTTATAGTTAAGTTTATATTTGACTGTTATTTGATCTCGCGGAATCCGGAAACACGTATAATTTAAATAACATGTTCAAACTTACATACTGATATGGAAATTAAATCCGAGGTCAACCATAATATAAAACACTTACAAATTGCAATCGCAGAACCAGAGCACTTATAAGCGCTGTTTTTAAATTATTTCTGTGAGCCTTACGTAATCACTGTGCCTAGCAACGCTGCTGTGCCTAGCAATCTGCTACGAGCTTCAGACGAAAGATCAGTTACGAATCGGTAACGGTTTATTCAATCGGAATTCGTTCGCGCATACTGGAGACGACATTGTTGTAGGACAGCGGAGATACGTGTTAATTTTAAAAAATAGTGATCGTGCATGGAGATAAAAGACTACTCCTGTGTTCCTTGGTTTGTTCTAACCAATGCCTTCATGTACAAATCTGTCCCTTGTTGATAACAGCATCGTAGTGCTACTGAAAAGGCTACCCTGTATAAATATGTTCATGTATATTATTACAAAGTTCTATATGGAGAAGAAAGTATATAGAGAAGAAAGTATCAGAATGTGTTACCTTTACTGCAATGGATCTAGCTGTACAGTTTACATGCCGACACTTTCCACTGAGGTTTTCAACTTCATTCCCTTTTAGTAAGGAAGCCTATAAGAAAAAAAAACATGTTTTCGCGTATATAAGTACTGCAGTATATAGAATATATAGAATACGTTTAGTAGACTTGGTAAAAGAAAACCAACTAGAACAAAACCTAACTCAAATCAGTTACTTAAAGTGCTTATATCACTTGTGGGGTTTTAACGTATTTAAATAGAGCAGAAAAAATCAGTTAATAAGTTATTTAGCCGTTTTTGATTTAGTCAAATAGTTCCTGACATATTGGCTTCTGAACATGCCAATTCTCAAAAATTTCCGTCGTTCATTTTAATACCTTGGGGGCCTGGGACTCAGGAACAAGTCAATCCAAAACAACTACGTTTTGGCTTATTGATTCACAAAAACACATATATTTGAAATATATTTGACTGAAAAATCGAAAGGTCGAGCTCACACCCGTTTTCCAGTACGCACGAGAGTTCCAACTAAGAAGACGGTCGTCTTAGGTTCCTGAGTCCCAGGCCCCCGTGCTCAAAAATGTACGACGGAAATTTTTGGCAAAAAGCCGAAATTGGCATGTTTAAAGGCTTGTATCTCAGAAACTATTAAAGTAAATGAAAAACGGCAAAATAACTTATTAACTAACTTATTTTACTCTATTCAAATACGTTAAAACCTCACAAGTGATATAAGCACTTTAACTACTTTTCGTATATTATAACTCTCCAGTGGAGTGTTTGTATCAGGTTATAAACACAAGACGTACATTTTTTTATTTCTTATTAAATGAAACCAAGAAATGTGCCGTGATATAATCGTGTTAACCATCAGCACGGTAACTGACCAATCACAGCACGCGTTAAATGCAACGTATTTTATAAATATCATTAATCTTTAGCAGTAAATGTTTTTAATTTTTACAGTAACATCAAAAATTCAAAACCGAATAGTCAAAACACGGATAAAATCTTACTAATATTACAGAACAAACCTGTATAGCGGCACCATATGCAACAGCTCCTTCCGGGCTAATTCTTTTCAATAGTTCTTTTCCTTTGAATAGATTTTGCAACAACGCTTGAAGTTTGGGTATCCTTGTAGATCCACCACACAATACAATCTAATCAAGTTTAGTTAAAGATTCGTGAGAAGAAACTGATTACCAATCCGTAGTACAAACCTGCTGTACAAGTACTTAACAAAAATACAGCACTGCATAACATAGCAAGACAACACAACACAACACAACGCAACGCAACGCAACGCAACGCAACGCAACGCAACGCAACGCAACGCAACGCAACGCAACGCAACGCAACGCAACGCAACGCAACGCAACGCAACGCAACGCAACGCAACGCAACGCAACGCAGCGCAGCGCAGCGCGACGCAGCGCAGCACAACACAACACAACACAACACAACACAACACAACACAACACAACACAACACAACACAACACAACACAACACAACACAACACAACACAACACAACACAACACAACACAACACAACACAACACAACACAACACAACACAACACAACACAACACAACACAACACAACACAACACAACACAACACAACACAACACAACACAACACAACACAACACAACACAACACAACACAACACAACACAACACAACACAACACAACACAACACAACACAACACAACACAACACAACACAACACAACACAACACAACACAACACAACACAACACAACACAACACAACACAACACAACGCAACACAACACAACACAACACAACACAACACAACACAACACAACACAACACAACACAGCACAACACAACACAGCACAGCACAAGACGACACAACAGACAGCACAACATGCACAACACAACACAACACAACACAACACAACACAACACAACACAACACAACACAACACAACACAACACAACACAACACAACACAACACAACACAACACAACACAACACAACACAACACAACACAACACAACACAACACAACACAACACAACACAACACAACACAACACAACACAACACAACACAACACAACACAACACAACACAACACAACACAACACAACACAACACAACACAGCACAGCACAGCACAAGACGACACAACAGACAGCACAACAGACAGCACAACATGCACAACACAACACAACACAACACAACACAACACAACACAACACAACACAACACAACACAACACAACACAACACAACACAACACAACACAACACAACACAACACAACACAACACAACACAACACAACACAACACAACACAACACAACACAACACAACACAACACAACACAACAAAAAACAACACAACAAAAAACAACACAACACAGCTGAGCATATATAGCGGCCATAGTACAGACCTACACTGACAGGATAGCAGAGCATAGGAACATTTTCAAAAATATAGAAACCTTTTCAGAAATCTAATATAATCGTAACTTTTCGTTAAATATAAAAATAAAATAGAAACCTATTGCTGACTAATTTAAAAAAAAACATGTGCATTCGTGTTCGCGGGGTTTTGCTCTGCACTTAAGCAAACAACAGCTTTCCGTGCGGAAAGAGATTACGATTTATATAGATTATGACTTTTTAAAAATGTTACCTTGTCAACATCACAAGCCTCAATGTTGCATTTCTCTAAAAGTTTCTCAATTGGATTAAGACAACTTTGAAACTCCCGAGAGCTTAGCGACTCAAACCTTGCTCTGCAAGAAAAGAAAAAAAATCAGATTACTGTGGACCACACCTAATAAATACGACAAGAATGTATTTTCAACAAAAATTTTAAACATCCAGAATCCAACCAGATACAGTACATAAATTCAAATTGTTATATATATATATCAAGTGTCAAAGTACGTTATTCTAATTTTTTGATTGGTCGAGTGGTCCTCGCGTGGCGGTCCGAAAATCGTGATGTTTCCCGCGTAACCCATGGCAGCGGGTAACATTACATATATTTTTCCCTAGGGAAAAATATGAACACCGGAAGTAGATGGTCACTGGTACCTCGGGAAAACAGTGTGATTTGTGGCCCCTCGAATACTCGTTGTTGCCTTTGCCTTCACCTCGGGAAACAACGGCCGTACTAGTCTCGTGGCCACAAATCACACTGCGTGTTTCCCTCGGCGCCAGTAAGTAAGTGTTAATTATAAACAAATGTTATAAAACCTGTATTTACACTATTACGGCACGACGCTACTCCATGCAGATGTGGCATAGCGTAAATATTTTATCATTTTCATAAAAGTAATCCTAAAGGCCCGTTCACACGATCCGATTTGTCGGATCCAATTTCTCTCCGATTTCAAAAATCGGATCGTATGAACACCGTTAAAAGTGGCCTTTCGACAGTCGGATCCGTCAATCCAAAAAATCGAATGGAAATAGAACCTGCTCTATTTTCATCCAACAACATGAAAAGAAGCCGACTATCCCCAGATCTCTCACTCGCCATAATTATAGTCCTACCCTAAATTTATGCGAGGCGACTGGCGAGGGCATTATAAGCGCTCTTGCACGAGGCCACGTGCATCGGATCGTGTGAACAGGCATCCAACAGTCGCATCCAGTTAATCGGATTCGACAAATCGGATTGTGTGAACGGGCCTTAGGCCGGCACGAAAACCATATCGGATAGGCCTTCTATATACACACAAAACGCCCGTCCCGCCACAGTTTCTGTGTCGAAGCGCCGCTGCACCTCTCCGATCTCGAAAGAGGTACATCTTTTACTGGATAGGATTTTGTGCCGTTTCACCTCCAGTGTGAACGGAAGTAAATTAATAGAATAGAGCGTGGTGATTGGTTGTATCACGGGTTGTAACGTACAGCATAATTATTTGCCGTTTCGTGCCGACTCTGTTCACACAATACCGGATAGGTTTTCGTGCTGGCACGAAGACCTATCCGGTGTAGTATGAACGGGGCCTTAACCTAAAGGCACAGCGTCACGTATGAAGTTACAGTTTAATTAATAGTTTTGCGTCAGACAACAATATTTGTGCGCAAGAAAAAAGAACATTCTAGAAACGTTAAAGAACTTAATTAAAGAAGTACATCATTGCGCATCTTCCTTCAAACTATTTAGGCTAAGGTTTGAAGTGTGTGATTTTCACCATAATTTTCATTATGTTAACTTTGTTAATTTATTAACATGTTAATTTCCTCACAGGTTTTTGGTATCTACTGCGCATGCGAGTAGATACTAATATCGGCATGCAAGGTTTTTTGATGTCAGTTAATTAACAATGGAATATTCTTCGGGACCAATCAAATTTCAAAGGTTTTTCCATCACATCCCGAGTCAGCCCGAGCAGTCTGACGCAACAGATACATGTACGCCCAAGCGTGCCTATTTTTCAAATTTGCATCCCAGTAGCCTTTTAACGTAATATCAGTCTGAAGTCAGCGAAATAACCTTTTCCATCATATACTCAGCCGCATCCAATAATTCCTTATTACAATAAATATATTCAACAATTATTCGCGGAAGGCGTGGTGAATATCGGTGCATAATAACCGAGACGAAGTCGAGGTTATTATTCATCGATATTCACTGAGCCTGAGGCGAATAATTGTTTTAGTATAAACACACAATTCCGTACTTTTAGGAACAACATTTTCTTTAAAATTGTTAATTTCCTCGTCTGTCTTGACAAATTGGCTGGCGGCCATTTTGAATAAACGCTATTGGTGATTATTGAAAGTAGCTCGACCAATCAGCGCGCGCGATTTTCTACAATCACCCGCGTATTTATACTAAACAGGTATACTGCAACAAAACAAGAGTCTTAAATACCTTGAGACACTACATTGAAAATCAATGCCTTCATAAAGTGATTCAACGGAGCATGTTGCAGTGCCGTGTGACGTCAGAACATGTTTGCATGACTCTGCAGCTGCCTGTAGTTTAGCCATGGCCCTCTTATTTTCAGTCACATCGTGTTTCCATTGCCTGCATATAAACACAAATAATTAATTAATTTTCCTTAAATAACGGATATTTTCTCAAGAACATCATTAGCAATAAACCCGACACGAAACAACAATCTACTCGTCCGATATTTTTCAATATTTAAGGTAGCAATAGGGTTATCCGGTATCGTTTCGTAAAACAGCTGGCATCGCGCTGCTATTAACGTGATCCCAACGTATCATACAGGGTGTTCCAAAAGAATGCCCCTATCCGTTTTTGTACTGCATCTTCTTTAATTGGGGTATATCACGCCGAAAGTCCATCACTCCTTCTTTGTTGTCTGAAATTTTCAGAGCTAAATAGTTATCCACTCGCTTCCTGGAGTCATTTAAAGAGGCAAGATCAAAATTTGAACTTGACCAAATTATGCAAATTATCTATGCTACCGACAGATTTGGAAAAATACAGGGTGTCCCAAACGAATGTCGCCCATCCCGTTTTTGACCACAGCTTTGTTTGAGTGCAGAATACAAGTTTGAATACATATGCATGTGAAAACTGACCACAGGGGAATAAAGTTTGATTCCAAACGAAGCAATGCGGCATCAAATCATGTGGGGTTTCTTAGGGTAATAACAATAATCATGAGAGTTCCATGCACATGTTTGCCATGTAGGCAGAAGTGCACGTTACTTTATCTGTCTTAACACGGTTGGAGAACAATTCCCTCCCGAGGAAAGAGCATTCATGGAGTACCACAGGGGAATAAAGTTTGATTCCAAATGAAGCAATGCGGCATCAAATCATATGGGGTTTCTTGGGGTAATAACAATGCTCATGAGAGTTCCATGCACATGTTTACCATGTAGGCAGAAGTGCACTTTACTTTATCCGTCTTAAGATGGTTGGAGAACAATTCCCTCCCGAGGAAAGAGCATTCATGGTACTTTCCTATCATGAAACAAGAAGCCCAACAAGGACAAGGGAAGCCTTTAGGAGAAGATTTCCAAATCTTGACGTAGCATACATAATTTGGACAAGTTCAAATTTTGATGTTGTCTCTTTAAATGACTACAAGAAGCGAGTAGATAACTACTTAGCTCTGAAAATTTCAGACAACAAAGGAGGAGGGATGGGCTTTCGGCGTGATAGAAAAGATGCCGCCAACTAGTCAGACAAATTATTATTTTAAAGAAACAAACTAAAATCTCGCAAAACGCGAGTTTTCTGTCATTACTTTGCATTTCAAACTTGACTCTTTTGCTACTAATAGTCCATCACCATTGCATCGTTTTCGCTTACGTGATCGGTGGCCCCAATGGGGTGGTGAAACAATAGAAAATAAGTTGAATAAGAATACAGCAAAATTCCCATGGGATAAAAATGGTACACCAATATGGCCGCCATTTCATTATTTTGGTACACCAATATGGCCGCCGTGACGTCAGATGACAATGATATACAAACAGTGAGTAGCTTGGCCAATCAGAATATAGAATTGTAATAGTTTGCTAGTTGGTTTAATGGTTTATACTAATACCACATATACCTTCACTCGCATCTACCCAATCCACAATTCCCACAAAAATTTTGTAGCTCGTCAATTATTGCTTCGCAAAAATGCTCACAATTCACCTTTTAAATTCTAAAGCCAAATGTTGAACTAATACACCATCAAATTGACGTCCTCCAATACGATCTTCGTAAAGTGAATCGACAATTCTGTATATTCCACTGTTGACTGAAATCAGTGTAACTTCCAAAGAGATTCCTCCAAAATGATAAACCAAGATCAAACTAAAACAAAAACTGCACCGTTATGACGTTGAACTACTGCTCAAGAATTCACACGGCGCGAGCGCGTAAAAAGAAGATCCCGACAATTCAAAATGGCAACTGTCATGCAAGTAAAAAACAAGTCAGTAAACTGCTAGAAATTTCTATATTATCCTTCCTTTATATATTATTACCTACGCCAGAATGTTATGTTTTTACCTAGTCCGTTTGTTCGTCTGTCTGTTTGTTCGTTTGTTTATCTGTCACTAGGATATCTCAAAAAATATTGAACCGATTTTGATTGGCTACAGACCAACAGCCAATTCATTACATTTTGGTTGTATTAAATTTAGTTGAAAATTGGAGGAGAATTTCATAAAAATCAGACCGAAAAATTCTCTGTGCAGAAGATATAAATAAAAAATGCTCGATTGCGCTTTTTATTATTCTTATATTTTAACTGAATATTTAGTTAAATTAACAATAACAATGGACTAGCAGTCCCATTGTTTATACGTGAATAAATAAAGCGGTCGTGAACATAGGAAGAGCTTCTTCTCGCCCTGGGGCTAAGAAAAGTAGAGCGACCAAATCCCATATTCGGTCTACATCATCCCATCAAACTGACTACCGAAATTCGGTTTACTTCGGAAGTGATGACTACCGAAAACCCATACGCCGTCGTTAAATAAACTACTGCGCATGATCAGAACCGTATTCAGTATTGGTACTCGCATCGGACGTCGAACTTAACCTCGCTACTATAAACTGGGGGGAGGCCATCAAAGATAACAAGAGGGCACCAAGATCAGCAATCAAAATGCAACTGTTGTAAAAATGACCGAACATAAGCTTAAACTTCTAAACACCATAAACAAACCACTGAATCCCCCCCCCCCCCCCCCCCAAATATTATGTATTATTTATTAAACGATGAACAAAAACATGCAGTGCAAGTGGTTTGTTTGCAAAACTTAGTGTACTGTAACATAGGTTGATCCATGTATGAACCAAATGTATATCCAGTTCTAGTTAATAGTTCTCTTGTTTATTACTATTATACTTATTTTTCACAGACCTGTTAGAAGTTGCATCATCTTGCCCAATACCTAAAAAAGATTAGACGCATCACAGCTTAAGTTCATGTTTTCCACGCACTATCAACTAGACTGTTCGAGCGATACGATAGCACAAAGAAGTGACGAGTTCTAAAATGGTTATTCTTTGAGTTAGATTCCCGTCTGAGACCAAGAAATGATCTGAGCACCACAGTCCATCGTACATCTCTGCAGTTATAGTTATGTAACTGCTCTTATATTGTACAATTACCTAGATTCTATATAACATTTCATTGGTTGGCCATGATCTACAGTATTAAGGTTGTAACAACGATTTTGTACACAACATATGTTACAGCAATTAAATGCGTGTAACATGCCATCTGTAGACAACTTTTAACAAAACTATGTTGCGGCAACATGTTGCGTTAAAATCGTTAACTTGCCCGGCGTTTTTCAGTTCTGTACATCAGCTGTGATCATCAAATGCAATCCTCAGGTGTGATCGTCAGGCGTGATCATCGGGTGTGATTATCAATTGTGATCATCAGTTGTGATCATCAGGTGTGATCATCAAGTTTGATGATCAGTTGTGATTGTGAGGTGTGATCATCAGTTGTGATCATGTTGTGATCATCAGGTGTGATCTTCAGTTGTGATCATCAGGTGTGGTCATCAGTTGAGATTGTCAGGTGTGGTCATCAGGTGTGATCATCATTTGATGGAGGGGTCGACTTGTTTCACTTGCAGGGATTTAAATCTAATTAAAAATTACATAACCGCTTCTTCAAGTTTTGCATCCCAATCCATTTATGTCATGAACTTGTATTATAATTATCAAGAAACAACTTCACCAGATCAACTCAAAACCTTCGAATAATCTTATCTGTCATCACTAAAGGTTGTGATTGTCAGTTGTGATCATCAGTTGTGATCATCAGTTGTGATCATCAGTCGTGATCATCAGGTTTGATCATCAGTTGTGGTCATCAGTTGTGATCATCAGTTATGTTCATCAGTTGTGATCATCAGGTTTGATCATCAGGTTTGATCATCAGGTTTGATCATCAGGTTTGATCATCAGGTATGATCATCAGGTGTGATCATCAGGTGTGATCATCAGGTATGATCATATCATCAGGTATAATCATCAGTTGTGATCATCAGGTTTGATCATCAAGTTTGATCATCAGGTATGATCATCAGGTGTGATCATCAGGTGTGATCATTAGGTTTGATCATCAGTTGTGATCATCAGTTGTGATCATCAAGTTTGATCATCAAGTTTGATCATCCGGTATGATCATCAGGTGTGATCATTAGGTGTGATCATCAGGTTTGATCATCAGGTGTGATCATCAGGTATGATCATCAGGTATGATCATCAGTTGTGATCATCAGGTTTGATCATCAGGTTTGATCATCCGGTTTGATCATCAGGTTTGATCACCAGGTACGATCATCAGTTGTGATCATCAGTTGTGATCATCAGGTTTGATCATCCGGTTTGATCATCAGGTTTGATCACCAGGTACGATCATCAGGTGTGATCATCAGGTTTGATCACCAGGTACGATCATCAGGTGTGATCATCAGGTATGTTCATCAGTTGTGATCATCAGGTTTGATCATCAGGTTTGATCATCCGGTTTGATCACCAGGTACGATCATCCGGTTTGATCATCAGGTTTAATCACCAGGTACGATCATCAGGTGTGATCATCAGGTGTGATCATTAGGTTTGATCATCAGGTTTGATCATCAGTTGTGATAATCAGGTTTGATTATCAGGTTTGATCATCAGGTATGATCATCAGGTATGATCATCAGTTGTGATCATCAGGTTTGATCATCAGGTTTGATCATCCGGTTTGATCATCAGGTTTGATCACCAGGTACGATCATCAGGTGTGATCATCAAGTGTGATCATCAGGTTTGATCATCAGGTTTGATCATCCGGTTTGATCATCAGGTTTGATCACCAGGTACGATCATCAGGTGTGATCATCAGGTGTGATCATCAGGTGTGATCATTAGGTTTGATCATCAGGTTTGATCATCAGTTGTGATAATCAGGTTCGATTATCAGGTTTGATCATCAGGTATGATCATCAGGTATGATCATCAGTTGTGATCATCAGGTTTGATCATCAGGTTTGATCATCCGGTTTGATCATCAGGTTTGATCACCTTAGGTTTGATCATCAGGTTTGATCATCAGTTGTGATAATCAGGTTTGATTATCAGGTTTGATCATCAGGTTTGATCATCAGGTATGATCATCAGTTGTGATCATCAGGTTTGATCATCAGGTTTGATCATCAGGTTTGATCATCAGGTGTGATCATCAGGTTTGATCATCAGGTGTGATCATCAGGTGTGATCATTAGGTTTGATCATCAGGTTTGATCATCAGTTGTGATCATCAGGTTAGATCATCAGGTTTGATCATCAGGTATGATCATCAGGTGTGATCATCAGGTGTGATCATAAGGTTTGATTTTCAGGTGTGATCATCAGGTGTGATGTACAGTAACTACTAACTAAGCACTGTTGTGCTTACGTACAAGAGAGGGGGAAAGGCCAGTTAAAGTGCCCCTAACCCCAAATATTAAAAAAAAAACCAACAAATTACTGTGGTTTGTTAAGTACCTCAGTCCAAAAAATTTTTGATTTGGATGAATTCTCGATTTTCTATGCCCTGTTGAAATGTCGAAAATCACCGCCATTTTGGTTCATGGCCGAGTTGCAAGCAAAGTTTCAAAAGGCATGGAACTAGCATATTTATGACGTAGATTCCGGAACACCTAGATTGCTCGTTCACTTTACTGACTAGTATTTTGTTGGGATGTCTACTTTTCTCTATCAAGAGAACAGGTACGTGCGTTTGATTTTTAATTTTTCTGATCATATAAACTAAATGAGATGATACGAAGCCATACCCTTCAGGCGGTTATACGTCGCGAATGACTAATAATTTATTTAACTTCGGCCGCCGTTGATGGATTAACAAAGTAAAGTAAAGTAAAGTAACAATTACAATAACAATAAAGATATTTAAATATATAACTGAAGAAATGATAACTGTTTTCTCATACTATCGGTTAAAACAAAATTTTACAAAACAAAATTGACTGTAGCACGAAGAGTCATGGAAAGTTTTGATTTATTGATTGGTTTTGGAAGGATATCTGGAGCAGTTACAACCAAACCATTCGAACAAAAACACAAGGTCAAGATATTCGTGCCAGTAACATATGGGTAACATCCCTAAAGTGATCAGTCTTGCCTTGTATGGAATATCTGATCCAAAGGGAAGGCCCATTATGAATTTTGTTGCCCTCCGTTGCACACTTTCTACCTCCGTAGTTAGGGTAATTGTCTGTGGGGCCCATACTTGAGAGGCGTAGGCAAGATTGGACCTCACCAAACCAAGATAGAGAGTGCGACGAGAAGTTACATTTCGAACTTTGGCGGCCAAACGACTGATAAGACCAAGCAGTTTATTCGCTTTAGGGGTCTGTTCGCGGACTTGGATTTTCCAGGTGAGGTCGTGGGAAACTGTAACTCCGACGTCTTTTTGACTGGAGACATTTTCTAATACTCTCCCGTCGATCGAATATTGAGTTTTTAGCGGGTTACGCTTCCTGGTGACAATGAGGACTTTGCCATTATTGCCGTTGAACTTTAATCGCCACAGCTGTGCCCAATTTTCTACATTTCGAGCCTCAGTTTTGAGAAGAGATGCGTCGGTACGAGATTCAATGACGAAAAAGCATTTGGTGTCGTCGGAGAAAAGTGAAACATCCATCGACGGTAAGGATATTGACAAGGGAAGGTCGTTTATGTCGATTAGAAACAGTAATGGTCCTAAAATAGACCCTTGGGGAACACCAGATGTAATTGGAAGCGTGTCTGACATAGCACCTTGTACAAGTACTCGCTGTTGACAACCCGATAGATAGTCCTTGAACCAGTTTCCAGTGATTCCAAAACAACCGAGTTTTTGAATAAGTCAGAGGTGGTCAACGGTGTTAATTTCTAATCTTTAATACTATGGTATTTTATATACATTGTCAGGTAAATAAAATACTACCGCTCTATCGCTTCTATGTCTATATACGGACTCTTTCTCCAGAACTAGGATGAGCCAAAAACATAAGATGTTCCTTCAAGTCTGCCGTGGTTTACTATCTGGAAAGCTGTGCGTGTAACCCTGAAGGAAAGCCGTGCGAAGTGGAGGGAATATCAAGCTGCGATTCTGCGGATATCAAAGCCGTGCAAATGATGTTTGAAGGTCACGTATAGCTGCTTTGTCTTTTGCCGTTTTTTAAAATAGAGTTCCACATAAAAGACAATACTTTGATATTTAACTAAAACAGACCATTTAAACGAAGACAATAAATAGTTTATTATATTAACTTTGCAAGTCAATATATCACAAATTGAGAACTTTTTAGTAGTCATTTGTCTGGCTTTCCACACAACATGTACTGTCGGTCGTGCAAAAACAAAGTTGTCGTCGTTGAAAAGTGAGATGATGTTCAGACATCTACATGGAGATATTCATTATCAACATTCTTGGTGTATATAAAAGGGTCTTATAATTACAAGGATGGAAGACATGAATGAATAAGCAAAGAATACAGACGTCATCTGCATTCAACAAGAAAAATGGTGAGACGCTTAGTCTTTTTCGTACGGTTTTTCCTCACCTTAGTTTTGTTTGGGAGCGTAATTTTTCCGTCTTTCTACTCAAAATGATGTGTTACACTTGAAAAAGACAAATTCGACGTTTGGGAAGTGGCAAGTTTAATTTAAAAACAGTAAACAAGTCTCACAAAAACTCCATTCTTCAGTTCTTTCCAAAGTTCCTCGGTAAGGCCGGAAGTAATTTTAGCTGTGTGGACCAATCAGATGCGTTTGAGCAGGATTGGCTGAGGTACTCAGCCGGTACTTATGCGCTCGCTCCGTGTTTAAGGACACACGAAATCGAAAACAAATTAAATTACTGTACTTGACAGGATACATTAAAAACAGAGAAACTCGAACAGCATTGCTACTAAATGTTCGCGATTTAATACTGAAAGCGACCGCTCTATAGTTTTACCGTAAGCTTAACCATTCCGGCCTCTTTTTTCGTTGGGTTTTTCGCTAGTGCTTTTTCCGCCTCTCGAGTTTCGGTGTGACCTGTTTTCTTCTACTAAGGATGTTGTCCTGCTTTATACGTAAACGTTGATTTCTTTCTGTCCTTTTGAACGGGATATACCTATCCAAGAAAAGCCTTTTCTGAAGTCTTTTTGTCAAGAACAAATTATGTTGTTGAAGTTTTTTTCTCAGGAACAGATTTTATAATTTTATTGTTCCCAGTGCCCCGCAATCTTTACCGCGCAAGTGAACGTATATGCATAGAAATAAATATTCAGATCACAGAAATGTGTTCAGATATCACGCTTGTCCACGCGTATAAAATGACTCCACGCGTGTCGAGATGAGCACCCTCACCGAGCCCGGGCGTAGGGCCGAAGGCCCGGAGCCCGGGGACTATTTTATTATACAACTGCATTAAAAACTGTCCAAATAACGCTAAAAATCAGTACAAATATACAGCGATATTTGGATAGTTAGTTATTTTGGATAGTTAGTTATTTGTTAGCCAATCAAATTTATCACACGGGAGACTACTTCATGTATGCTTATTATTTTGTCTTGGTGCAAGTCACGCTGCTTTTCTGGCCTTTTTAGAGTTTTCTTCTCGTTGTTTGTATTCTGACTCGCCCTGCGGGCCCGTCAAAATACGGCACAACTCGTAAAAATACGCAGCGATACTGCACACAAAAACATCCAATAAGATATAAATAAAAAGAAAAAGAAAATCATGTTAACTCTTAAAATTACTATAGCAAGGCACTCTACTAACCGTACGCCAATGCAGCTGCTGAAGGTTCGTGAATCATTCGAAGAACATGAAATCCCGCTTTTTCTGCCGCCTTTCTAGATAAAAAAAGAATAAATTGCAGAACACTTATTAACTTATTAAATGTAGAACTGATAAACCAATAAATCGTGTGCGGTATATTTGTATTTCAAATTTCATCAATTCATAGTTCATTAATAATTCATGAGTCCAAATCAAATGTATGTATGTGTACTCTATTTAAGTGTCAAATGTATTTAGCTCACAGAACTAACTGGGGACACTATATATATATTAAAAAGATTCAGTTGTCCTTCGGCAGCGTATATATGTCAAGAAGAATAATTTGAAATACTTCTTCACATATCGACAGCCTACTAACATTATTGCCTAAGTCACTTTTAGACATTTTGAGAAAACACAAAAAACATTTATAAAATTTTGTAAAACTCGTATGCTGCCGCGATTTTTTTTACAAATCTAACTAAAACTACAGCAAATAAAATCAAATAAAATACATAACTTTGCACAGAAGAATGCGGCCCCCCAGAAGATTTGACTTATGCAAAAATCTCAAATTTGACAAAAATTGACTTAGGCAAAAATGTTAGTAGGCTGTCGATATATACGCTGCTGAAGGACAACTGGATGTTACGTAATATATCCAACACGAGTCAGTGTTCTTCCTCCGATTTCTAAATACAGCCAAGCAGGTTGAAAATACGAGGCGAAGCCGAGTTTTTTTAACCAGCTTGGCTGAATTTAGACATCGGAGGATGAACAATGACGACTGTTGGATATATCTTCTCAAACGAATCTATATTTTAAGAGAAAATCGACCTCAAAGTTTGGTAAATTTGACTGTAATCTTCCTCCGATTTCTAAATACTGATTAAATATTGATTTCTTTTGTGAATTTTCCTTATGAATTATTAATGAGTTTGAGAAGGTGGTTCGATTCCGAGTTGGGGCAGTCAGAAAACTTTTCTCTACAACAGTGATTCGACTTTATTTGAAATTATTCTTCTTCACTATATATTACTTTTACTGAGGAGGGAAACCGGAGATCCTCGAGGCGGATAGAACCAACAACTCTACTTACACGGAGCCAAGGTGATCATCCGAATACTAACCACGTCCGACAGGCTTAACTTCAGTGGTGAGATACAGCACGCTAACAGTACTTATTATTCATTGTACTATATTCTCGTATTCTCATTGGTTGAGAGCCTACATATAATTATTCGTATTTCGGCGCAGACAAAATAAATCTCGTATTTGTCATGTGGAAAATTTGGACATGACAAATAAATGTCGTATTTGTCATGTCCATACGGTGCCCGCGTATTTTTTATTGTTGTGTGTTGATATTGTTATTTTTGTGGCTTATTTGTTAATAAAAAAATATAAGTTTGAGTTTGACGTTTTTGTCTGTTTTGATTTTTATTCGCATGGCTGACTTTTGTTGCAGAATGAATAATAAAAGAATTATTGAATTCGGCTTACGCAGGATATTAGAATTATTCAGACCTCGGTCAGCGTTATCTGCCTCAGCTTCGCTTCGGCAGATAACGCTGACCTCGGTCTGAATAATTCTGATATCCTGCTCAGCCTCATCCAATAATTCTTTAATATCACCCGTGCTGCTGGTGCGTTACATAATTTTCGTTGAGTAATTCCGACCGTAAAATCAGTAGCGTATCAGTGGTTTGGATATAAGAAATTACATAAATTAAACAAACTTACAACTCGATTTTCTCTTAAAATACTTATTTGTTTGAAAAGCTATATCAAACACTCGGACGAATATTTCATCAGGATATCCAAACACCTCGAAGTTTGTTTAAAAACAAACGTCTCGCTGTTTGGAAATCCATGCATCACGTCTTACCTCAATTCAGCTTTTTCCATGTCACCAAAGTGCAGCGGAACAGTGAGAACTACGTCATTGCTTTCTGTGCCAGAGTAGGCTTGAATATTTTCTACAAAGTTTGTGAATACAATTTCATGTTGCAGAAAATTCCTATGTAAATTTGTATTTAAAAAGAGCTGCTAACCCGGTAGTCCAATGACTAACTAAACATCATAGAAACACGAATTTGTGGTAACACCACGATTATTACTTGTCTTTTGCTCTGATCAACTAATGAAGGCCTAAGTCAACAGGTCGAAAGTTAAGCAGTAAATAAGCGTGGTGTTACTAGTGAACTCGATGTAAGTTAAAATGTGATACCTGGAACGCTGTCCAGTCATTCGTGGGGCAAAAAGTGAGGCAAAGTTCTAGGCCCCTGAGCGGTTTACAGGTTGGTTTCAGTCTCCCACAAAATGTATTTTTTTACACGGCCAGTGATCTTGAGCGAACCGCGAAGGCTCGAAAATGTTTGAAAAATTATTAATTGAATTATTTTATCACGCCTTGCTAAACGTGCATTTTAAATTTTGATTGGTTTGTGCCACGGATTGTAAAGAACTGGATAGCAAACTAAAGTCACGTGAGGTGTTTCCAGGCCGCTGATTGGCTGAAAAGCATTTTTCTTTGCTAGAGAGATGTTGAAACCTAGTTGCAAATTATGATGTCACAATGGCGAGTTATGGCGTAAGTATTGTTGATTTCCCTATGCTTTTGACTGGGATTTTCTTTGACCTCTTCATGTTTTTTCTTGACGACATCTTTGTTCTTGTTTTTTTGTCTTTTTATACTGATTCATGGCCGAAATGAACCCGCCCAAGCCACGCAACAAATCTCAAGGTAAGTGTAGATCGTTTTTGTTTACATAATTGTCAGTTTACTAGTAGAGAAAATTGCATCCCTGAATAGCAGTCTGTTTTGCTTGATTTCTTCCGTATTTTGCGAAAATGGGGATGGGTATTTTAAGTATTTAATCTGTGTATTTTTATCCACGGTATGCTTCAACAAGTAGATCTTTCCTTTTATTGTGGCTTAATCACATTTTCAAACACTAAGCTTGTTTTTAAGTTGATTTTTTCCCGATAAGAATTTGTGCCTTTGCAAAGAGAATGTGTCAGATGGTTGCTAGGCTGCCGAACTAATTATTATGCAGTAATTGTTTATTTGTTGCTATAGTAAATAAAAGTCATTGTCTTTACAAAACGTGCACGAAGTTTGTCAGTCAAGAAATTAAATCAAACTTTTCGTTATAATATAAACCATATACTAGAGTTTCGTTCCTCCAAAGAGGATACAAAAAATCAACACAAACTTATATAGAATGCCGTTAGTACCAGTTTCATGTGTCGTTTTGTTTAAAAAGCATTCCGCTAGTTGTCACTTATTTCTTAAAATATCATTAGTTACAAAAGTCCTTTAACCACGGTTGAACACATTCGAATGAATTAATTTTTTGTATAGTTTTGGACTGCCATACACTAAATAAAACAACAACAGTACTGCACAACAATGGGAAACCATTAAATGCACGTTTAGTCTGACAAAATAATTTTTTCAAACCTTTTTTCGAGCCTTCGCACTTCGCAGTTCGCTCAAGACGGGCGGCCGTGTAAAAACATTTTGTGGGAGACTGAAACCTACCTGCAAACCGCGTAAGGGCCTGGAACCTTTTGCCTCACCTTTTGGGTTACGCGTTAGCGTTCCAGGTATCACATTTTAACTTGCATCGAGTTCACTGGGTGTTACCACGAATTCGCACTTCTATTACACTTTGTCACCACGGAAACATTCAAAAAATTTATAACTAGACATACTTAAAATATTTTTGTAGATGTGAATGACAACATCTGATGGAGATACCAGAGATTGTTTTCCATTCTGAGTGATTTCATAAAACAAACGGCCACTTTTTCTAATAATCTAGAAATAAACAAAGGGGGTGTTCACCAACCTCGTACCCAGAGCCATTTGTAGGGAACTGGGCCAAGATGGCGGGAACAAATAGCCCTGGTGGAGGCTAGGCTATCTCAGCCTCTGATTGGTCAAGAGCTTATGGCGTAAATCAGACGGTTTGATTTTGTATTTTTTTTTAAAAATTGTATTTTGACCTTGTCGGTTGTTCCTGCACACGGCACGGGAAATTATATTTTAAACCATGCAATAATTAGGTGTAATTAGGTATAATTACTGTGTAAAGAACTGAGTTCTAGTTAATAAAATGCGCAATATACTGCGCATTTTGAGCTAGCCTCCACCAGGGCCATTTTTCCCGCCATTTTGTTATATTCGCCATTTTGGCCCAGTTCCCTACAAATGGCCCTGGGTACGAGGTTGGGTGTTCACATGAGGACGGCCCGAACTCAGGCCGGACTGAGTTTAGGTCGGTTGTTGTGTTTTTACTGTAGATCGTTTTCATGAATCCAGCCTGAAATTCGGTTCACGCCGGCACGATCGGAAATCGCATAGAAAATCGGCCACTTTCATGGGGCAGTTCGCAGTCCACGTGCGTGCTGGCTCAAGTGAGTTCTGAGGACATTTGAAACTGATGAATTTGAGAAGGGTATTTGGGTTCGTACATCGCGAAAATTCAACGAGTTGTCAACAAACCGTATTCTATGGCAAGCCCAACCTTCGTGCTTGCGCTTGTGGAAGAATTATGGTCGAGCGACGATTTTGAGCGGAGATGTTTGACTTTGAGCTCGGGGTGTCCTCGCTCCTGTCGGCCGTGTAATGATGACGTTTACACGCAAGATATTCGTTCTACGCATGTGCAGCTAAAACAGGACAGCCTGGATTAAGGATTTAGGGTGAAGGAAAGTTCGAGTGTAGAATATATACATTTTAAGACCAAACCGGGAGCAGTTGCGAAAAATGAAACTACACAGGCCC
>OZ035997.1:92476541-92664041 GCA_964035015.1 Corallium rubrum
AACCAACAGAGAAATGGCGAAAGCTGCAATTGAAGGACCAACATCCGGTAAATGAACCTGTAAGCCAGAAGCAAAGGCCCACTCCTGCAACATAGAAAAGCAACAAACGGGCCCTTTCCAGATAGACAAGTACAAAGCAAACAACAGCAAGCAACGAGCTGGACTTAAGAGCAGCTGAAGAGCTGCCCAATAAACTTAAATTACACTAAGCATAAACCGGATACATGTAAGCCGGTACTGTTAAGTACATGCTACTACACATTAATTACAGCACACTACAGCACATTTTCTTGGAGTAGCCAAGAACACACCCTACATATTTAATAAGTTATCACCCAGAGTAGCCGGGGAACAGATCCAATGCACGGGCGCAGCAACACAAACTACGAACAGCTAAGCACATGCTACTACACATTACAGCACACTACTGCACATTTTCTTGGAGTAGCCAAGAACACACCCTACATACGTTATCACCCGGAGTAGCCGGGGAACAGACCAGATGTACTGGCGCGAAACACACAAGCGAGCAGGCCAGAACAAGAGGACCCCCCACATGACTGTGCAGCAGCAGGGGAGCACAAATACAGACCCCCGACGCCTGTACGATAAGCAGTGTTGCACAGTATGGACCCGCATAACGACATCGCCAATACAATTAAAGAGACCCCCGCACAACAGGGCAATGGCTGACATGCCTGTCAGATGTTGGGATCCTAGGTAGCGGCGCTACCTGCAAGTGCCTGAAGCTAACTGCGATTCTTGGTCAGAAGCACTGGCGCGGCCCGCGCGAGAAGGCTCTGGGAACGAGATTGGGTCAGAAGGTCTTATGCATGCTTAAGTAAAGTGGAAAATTTCAATTTTTCCGAATACATTTTGCAATATTTACCGACCAGATTTAATTTTTCTTCGAACAGTCGTGTTGTCAGCTTTCTTGATTTCCATTCATTGAATATTATTACATTACGTATTACTACTAGTATTGCATGTAAAACGCTGGCCAGTCGAGCCCGCATGTGTTTCGTGCGCTAGACAATGACAACAAGGAATTTCAAAAATTTAAATATGTTGAATTATTCATCGAGCAACAAACTATGTAAAGGTTATAAGGAAAAGGGAATTTTTAATGAATAAGAGGGTGTATTGTGGGGACTGCGAGAAGAGTTGGTCCAGAAAGGCTGGTTTTGATGAGCACTTTAAACTAACCCAGATAAAGAGTGGCGACAGTGGCGGTGTTCTTATTAAAAACCCATGTCATAAACGGAAAAGAAAAGTTTGGGGTTGCACGTTGGAAGAGGCTCGAGCCAGCAAGAAACAGAAGACTGTGAGTGTCTTCGCTATTATACCACAGGTTGCAAATAAGGATATCCCAGATCCTCATGACCAACTCAACCAATTCAACAACGAAGGCGACAGCTGTGTCCAAAATCCAGGTGCAATAGACGCTGACGCGCCCGAACGTCCCGAACCCACTCAAGTTCAACGGAATCAACGCAATGATGTGCATGTCGACAACCGATTGCTTCAGGATATTTTAAAGATCGTCAAACAGATCGATGGAAAAGTTGATAAACAATTTAAAGACAGTAAACAAGGCCAGGAGACTGAACTCAAAGAGATTGTTGCAAAACTTATTGCTCCAGGCGAGGAATATGAACAACTGGTTAACCAAATACGCAGTACTCTCTGCAACAGCATGTCGCAAATATTGAAGAATCGCCTTATTGATGGAATCTTTGAGATTGTTTGAGAATCACTTGTCTGTGTAGCCTGCCAAAAACATGCTAAGAACTATCGCAAAGGTTTTGATCTAGAAGAAGGCTCCAATTATTCTGTGTGGTCATCAGGAATAAAAGTGCCTATGGCGAAGTGGTTCTTAAACTTCAAGCGCAAATTGATAGAGCATCTTCAGTCTAACGCACACCATAAAGCTGTTAAGGATGAGTTGAAAGAGTCTGCAATAATTTTCACAACGAAAGAGAAAATCTTCAAAAGTATGCAGCACTTGGCATACTTTACTGCCTGTTTCGGCAGTATATCTAACCTTACTATATTTCAACTGTACGATAGCCAGGTACATTAGCACAAATGCAGTCTCCCACCAACAATATGATACTGTAGCAAAGTAGCACACCTGCAACCACCTAGCAACTGTAAAACAGCAAGGAACATAAAGCACAAAAGCAGTGCCCCCAGCAATAATATGATGGCAAAGTAGCACACATGCAACCACCTAGCATCTGTATGATTGCAAAGTAGCACAAATGCAGTACCCGGCCCGCAACTGTAGCGCTGCAAGGAACACAAATACCATCCCCGCAACGATAGGAGACACTAGGGTCACCAGCAGCAATACAAATCCTACTTGTACGACTGAGCGAGCTCAAGCCAAGGAATGGCAACCTGAACTAAGTGATGCCTACTACACGGGGAGGGTGGGTGGGTGATAGCGAAGTGTCACATACGGCTGTCAGTACACGAATGACCTCTGAGCATCTACGCTCATTAACTCAGCAAAGGGGTTAGAAGATACCCCCAAGTAGAACCCCAAGGGACCTGTGGAACAACAACACATACACATCGCATGTTGTTAATTATTTTTATTCATAAATACATTTAACAATCCTGCAATGTCTGGCAATAGGGCTTGATACCACGCCATTAACTGCGGTACCTGCACTAGTGTGCCAAACAAGGATACAGTAATGTAAACTACGACCTTTGGAGGGTGTAGCTCCGTTGGAGACGGTTCACCCTAATAGCTGAGGAACAGTTTACAGAAACAGGCGATCCACCACGACGGGAGCGGTGTTATAGGTAGAGCAGCTCCAGGCAAGCCTAAATTCCCAACTAACTTGTAGCAATGTTGCCGAGAATTACCCTCTCCAAAGACACACTACAGCTATGCTGGAGAAGAGATTCGAGGCACGAACCCTGCCCAATGGCGTTCTACAACCCAATAACCTCGTGGTGAAACTGCAAACACATGGAGGACTGCGAATGTAACGACGAGAGGCACTGTTGGGCCAACAGAGTCCGGGAAGCCCGCTACAGCATGGGACAGATACATCCAGCACAGCGACAAATATATGAGCAACGACACATGAGATGCAGCAGGGGGGGGGGGGGAAGGGAGATCAACAAGACGAGGCGCCAAGAGCTTGTTGAATACTGAGAACACATACAATCAGCAGGAATGGCAAAGCATGCAAGCACTATTAATCGTAACCTGGTAACTTAAGCTACACCCAAGGTAGAGCGACAACGGTAACTAACAACCCGGTGCGTGTCTCAGCAGTAGAGAGCAACCTAAGAGACGACCAACGGCAAACAGCAGATGCAGAAGCTATTGAACCCCTAAGCGCATCAGCAACACAAGCGTAAGACCCATCATACGCAGCGGCAGGTGGACACAACGATGCAGCACGACCACAAATGTAACACATCACGTGCCACAGCTAGCCAAATGTGCAAGTAACACTTAAGCTAAAACACGACACGCGCCGCAATCAAGGTAACCTAAGACATGTCTCGCGCAGCAACTCTAGGAACCACAGGTTCGTCGCACGCAGAACTACAGTAACCGAAGACAAGTAAGCGGAGCAACTATTGTAAAGACAGACACGGCGGGTGTGGTAGTAGTACCACAACCAATGTCAAAGACCGCTGCGAAGGTAACCTAAGGTACGCACAGCAGCAAGTGTGACTTCAGATAAACAAACACTGCAGCAATGGACCCAGGGTTGACCCAGTGGTGATGTGGTAAGAGAACCCACCTAAAACAGCAAGTGCAGCGGGATAACCTGAGACACATCAGGCGCAGCAGCAAGACATGCATGCTATCTGAAACCACCGGGAGCGGTGGCAAGCATAGGGACTGAGACTGGCGAGGCGCAAGACTTGGCAACAAGAGACAGCCGGGGAGCAATGGAAGCACCTGAAACACATCCGGTGTGGCAGCCAACTAACCCACAAGACATAACCGTGTATAAACTTTGATCTCGCCGTGAAGAAAGGCTGGTAGTAGACCCCGCAGCAGTACAGCACATAGACGGAAACAAGTAAGACCCGCATAAATCCATACCCTGTAGGAACCATGCAACAGTTACTCAGTTAGCAGGCTGAAAGACGAAATGGGTGAGCCCAGTGTAATACCCACTGTGGGAAAGGGGCAAGCATGGCCCAACAACTAAACTCGCAGCCCAAGAGTGAGGGAAGGCCTACAACACATGTGGGCTCATAATGCGGATTGGCCCAGAACAGGAGGGAGGGGGGGGGGGATTAGCAACTTCCCAGCATGACACCCAGACCCAGGACACTTAGCCCAGGAAGCAGATAATAGAAGACATAGCGCATACCTGTAGTAGACCTAACACACAAGCACACAAGGCCGAAGCCACAAGCAAGCATTCCCGGCAAGGCAAATAGACAAAAGGCGCCTGAATGGCCCAAAAACAGCCTGAAAGCAAGGCCATAATATGGATTTCTTGCAGATAGCGCTAGCATCTGAACCACTAAGTAGGCAGGCAATCTGGCACCCTACACCATCAAGTCGAGCAGCAAAATGCGCCATTAACATAGCTGCCCTAAGGTGTGAAGAGCAAACAATACAGAGTTTAATATAAAATGTAACACAACATTAATAAATAGACCGCGGTATTGAGGACACTAACATAGAAGTTACGTCGAAGAAAAAACAAATGCATTTGGATGTCTTGTATTGCGTGGTTATGATCTCTGTCACACACATAAGGTGGCCACCCTGCTGCATAGTTTAGGAACAATGGACAGATAGATTCCAGTGGGATTTGCAGTTAATTTTGCACATAACATCACCGACCCATAATTTCTTTGTTGCTGTGAGCTAAAGCAGTAAACCGCACAAAAGGCAGCACCAAAATAGGGCCCTCTGTAAGCCAACTATGAACTAATAAGAACATATACTTGACAAGTTAGACACGGTATCGAAAAGACAACTTGGGCATGCAGAGTAAAATATAACGCTAAGGTAGCCATATAAAGGATTTACCAAGTATAGTACAGCTAACTGCCAGCGAAGAATAACTAGCCCTCGTGCGGACGGCAGAATAGACCAGGCCAGGCAATATTTAGATAAAATCGAACGACTTGACTCACCTGGTAATTTATCCTAAATTAGCCTGGCGTCCAACGACTTGACAAAACTTTTGGCCTTTCAAATTTGTACGCTAGAGTGGAACAGTACCGGGATCTGAACAGCTAGCATGCAACGAGCCGTTCAAACATACAAACGCTTAGCTCATTATGACACAAGCAGATTGAACTGCGCTGAGGGCCAGAGTAAACAAGGCGATAGCTCACAACGCAACGAACAAGCTGTTGGGGAACTGCAAAAAGCACCAAGGACCAAGTAGCGTCCTGTGTACAACAAAATTCTCCGGTAATAACTGTGGAGAGAACAAACAACCGAACAAGCCACGAAAATGAAGACAAGCAAGTTAGCGGCAAAACAGCAGCGTATAAAAATTGCAGCAAATCGATGAGACGCGGCAAAATCGGTAATTTAGTCACAAACGTGGTAATGAGCCACAGCTAAAAAGGCCTGAAAGCTAAGCTTCAGTGCACAAACCGTAAAACCGGCACAAACCGGTCGAGGTGAAGAGCCAGTTGAGCCAAATTCTAAGGCAGCATATCAATCGACGAAGCACGACCAACAAAGGGCAAGGAAACCCTAGTTTCATGGCAGATTTTCCCATTTATCTGCCAACAACGCTATGCTTCTAATGCTGTAATGCTGTAAATTACAGCCCATTTGGCTTTTTAGTAGTAATTTTTTTTTTCTGAATATTTTAATATTCAGAAAAAAATACTTAAAAGTATTTAATAAAGTACTTAAAAGTACTATTCGTAGTACTTTTACATCTTAGTCCACTAAATAAAAAAAAAAGGATGAATGATGTTACTCAGTGGAAACTAGTTAATTCAATGGAAGAAAATTATAACGTTAGATAATGGTTCCTTGCTGGCTCCCTATGCTTTTTAACATATATTTTTCAAACTCTTTCCAACCCAACCCAAGGTCCTAAAATATCTAAATTATTGACTTCCAAACCAGATTTGCATTTTGATTTTTCTGAATGCCATATTGGAATTTGTGTGCTGGAAAGTGTGCACAGGCCCAATATCCGTTTACAGTACAACTGTACAGAGACTGTACGCAGGCCAGGGCACGATTCATCTTTAAAAATAGCATTTTATTAAGTCTAAGTCTTCAAAATATTTCGGGGTGGCAGTCATGCCCTCAGAGCCCCCAAGGTACCTTCACTGCTGGTCTGGTTGCAATAAAATCACTAGCCAAATTTTTTTACCTTATTTCTCGCCCCTGTTAGAACTGTAGTATACCATTCACAACACCAGTACTAGAGTCATACCTTAAACTTGTTGTCACTGGCCTGTTCTTGCCACATTACAGTACGGTACATCTAAAGTTGTCCAGATATCTGGAATCGAAGCCGATGACGTCAGTATTTCGATCCAAAAAATCTTGGCAGCTCACCACATTTTCGCTTCAATGCTAAATTCACGCTGGAATTCATGATCACGAAAAGAAACTAAATCTCGGAACCAGTGAAGGGTGGTTGCAAGTTCAGCAGCTTTCGCAGAAACTCGTGATATAGTGAAATGCTGCCAGATTGTAACAAGCGGCCTGCTTTTAACTGTTCTTCTGTTACTTTCAAACCTAACATGTTTAACATGCAGAGATCATTATATACAGACTGCGGGTATTAGATTTCCGCACTTCTGGCAAAACATTCGCGTTTGTGTGGCATTTGCGCGCCGTTTAGATGGACGGTGTATTTTATGCATTAACGAGTTATACATGTACTTTCAGAATTTCCACGCCGCACTACGTTCCTGTTTGAGGAAAAGTTAGTGAAAAAAGTACGGTTTCTACATACATTGTATTTTTCCTTATATACAGTGTAAGTGGAATTTTGAGGTGAAATGAGCTTTAATATATCTCTATATTGTCACGGTGGAGCGTATACGCGAGTTGCACGATCATGCGCACGGATAATTTTGGCGTGCCACAGGCATAATTTTCAGTTGGCGGGCTACATGTACATGATAACAAATGTGGTAAATGAAAGAAAATCGACAATTTCTGAAGACATTAGCATTCGGAACTATTTCCATCTTAGTTTAAGAATACTTAAATTTCGTTTAGTATTGGCCACGTTTTTATGCATGTGACCCGCCAAAATGATGCGCCCGCAACATCGTGCAACTGGCCTATAAGACAAGCTCATATTTATATACTACACGTGTTTGGATTATGGTAGCAATTAGCACGAGAGCCAGATACACTGATAGATGAGCACGGGTGTCGTGTGCTGTTAGGGCGCTGTCTCAGCTGCAGTCCAAAATTACATGTAAGCCCAGTAAGACGGGGTTATAAATAGGCTGGTTAGTACCGCTTGGGAATAACCTTCTTGTCGACGTTAGACTGATGTGAGTAGAGTTGTAATTGATCTCTTTTGTGCTTCGAGGGTTTCTCGCTGGATTCTCCGGATTTCCTCCCTCCCTAAAATGGATCTTATAGATGTGATCCGTGATCTGACATGCGTCTTATGGCGACTGCCTTGGGCGCCTTTAATATACTTTCGACCCGGCCATGATCAGCGTCCTTCCAAGTAAAAATGATTAGCCCTCAATTCCTTTACCCGAGGTACCCGAGCAAGCCCGCTTTGCCGAGATGATTTTTATTGTGTTTACACGAGAAGGGCTAGCTGGCTGGCTTTTTGTGCTAATAGTGTAATTTATCAGTTCTGGTAAGACACGAAATCTCATTGTTTTAAATATGAACTGTACATGAACAAGCAGAACTTGTGATTTAGTGCCAGCCCGGGTAGGCGAGCTAGCCCAGTCAATCGTGTTTACTGGGGTTTTTTAATGGGAAAAACCCAGCCCGGGTAACCGAGATCTCGGTCTCACAAAGCGAGATCTTGGTTAGGCTGGTTGGCTCGACTCTCATTTAAACACAAGATGAAAATTAATAAGATATAATAGCGCAAGCACGATCTCGGCAAAGCGGGCTAGCCGGGTACCCGGGGTACCCTCCATATAAACACCCTCTTAAACCCTAAGCAAACGAGAACGCAAGTCATCACAAGTTGGCAGTCACGCTCTGAATAATTTCTCGTGCAGCCGCTCTGAATAATTTCTCGAAAATATCATGTACCGTGACAAAGTTAAAACTTGTTTCAAACACTCATGAAACATTTATTTTGTTAATTTGGGTGTTCTAACGACCGCCACAGAAATCCGTGACTGCCAACTTGCGATGACTTGCGTTCTCGTTTGATTAGGGCTTTAGATTATTAGACGCCCGCCCCTTAGGCTTATCCCCGACTGGTGAAACAGTTTGATAGGCAGTCGAATGCATGCATGCATGCATGTAACTATAGCGATGGGTAATACATATTTTTATGCAATTTTAATGAAATTATAGTATTCCGCCGTTGATGAGGAAAGACGTCTGGAAAGCATACAATATGAAAAGCAACAAAAACTTAAGAAGTTTCAACTGGATGTTCGGCAACGAGTAAGAGCTCTAGAGAGACTTAAACAATTACAGCAGTTGGACAAGTCATATGAAGCGGTGGGTTAATGAATATTGGATCTAGTCTTGCTTCAGACATATACGAGCACGCCCTTATGCGCCTGTCGTCCCGTGCGGTACTGTATATGTCTACTTGCACCCGTAAGTCAGTGTTCTAACCTCTATCTAACTGGACTGCGGGCCCCCCACGAAAAAATGGCCCAAATATACGCCATCAGGAGCCATCTTGTTAGGTCTTAGCCGCAAAATTGACCAATCACAGATGACCGACAGGACGCCATCTTGTTAGGTCTAAAATTAACCAATCAGCAAACCAGAAAATCAAAGATGGCGCCGTTCAATTGGGGACACTTCATGTAATATAAAAGTGTCGTGGACCCGCAGTCCAGTTACATGTATCAGCCAGATGTCATGACGTGCAAGAGAGCACGTTCTTTTACCTGCATGTGCCTGCATGTACGTTCGAATAAAGAAATTGTAATTAAGTATGAACACCTTGTGGAACATTTTACTGGCAAAAAATTAGCCTTGTAGCTAGACCTTCAGCTACAGCTAGTACAAGGAAATCGCCGTAAATGTGAGAAATGGGTGCATGTAGACTACAGTGCACGCATAGACGCTCTGGGACCGTTCTTTTGCGGCTAGTCTTCCCCGTACACCCTAGTCTGCGCCCCACTCGTGGGCCAAAGTACATGACTCCAATATTATCTTTACCTATTGCATGGATAGATTGGAGATGGAGATGCAGTATAACACAGTACTGTAGCTATACTAATTTAGCCTCTGAACTAGCTACAACCCTGCAATTATATACCGTACTTGTAACTGTCTCATACGTGGGGTTTTTATTTTATTTTAATAGTTACTTCCCAAGTTTTCTTTATAATGCCTCTCTTATCTGTCATATTTAATCTTGATTTCAAGTTCGTTGTATGTGTTCAAGCAAATTTGGGAAGTGTCTATTACTTGCTGTGGAATAACGTTGACTATACATACATATATCTACATCTACATCTACATCTACACCTACACCTACACCTACACCTACACCTACACCTACACCTACACCTACATTGTATATGTATATGTATATGTATATGTATATGTATATGTATATGTATATGTATATGTATATGTATATGTATATGTATATGTATATGTATATGTATTTGTATATGTATATGTATATGTATATGTATATGTATATGTATATGTATATATGTGTAATATATATATAGTTCAATCTACAGACACGTGTTTCGCTGTTCTACAGCTCATCGGTGTAGCTTGGAACCCATCCAGATGTGAGAACGCCATTTTATTTATCCCCCAGCAACTGCCGGTAACAGCCACTTGTGGGACAATTAATACTGGACATGCGCACATCTAGATAGCGTGAAGTGGTATTGGGCCAGAGTGCTAGTGATACAATAACTGTGAAGTAAATTTGCGTGGAAAGTGGAAAACCGACTTGCATGTAAGACTACGTGTCGTAGTGGATCTTGTTTTAAAATAGAGCCATATTTGTATAGTTTCTATCTAAAGATTGTTTCTGATAGGCAGCGGTAGCTTGCTTAATAAATATGGCGTCATATTACCGCCAATATTCATGTTTCTCATCATTCAACATATTTCCGACATTGAAGTTAATTCGGACATTGAAGTTGTTGATTATTCAACATATTTACGACATTGAAGTTATATCGAACATTGAACATCTACATGTTTTCGTCATTAAAGCTAAATCGGACATTGAACATGCCGCTTATTCAGCGCTCATCAGAACTTCAATGTTCAAAAAATGTTGAAAAAAATTCGACACCTGAATACGGGAAGTTCAATATTGGCGGCGAAGAACCATAGCGCGAGATGTCCGCCAATATTAATTGGCTTGTATTAGCACAACCCCCCGGCACGTTTAACTCGTGTCCAGGCCATCACTTATTCACTATGATAATACAAATATGGCGTCTGAATCACAGAATAAGGATCAACCAGAAGTCCAACTCTCTGTCGGCACCTTTGATGTAAGCGTCCTCGGGAAATGTCGGCCTCGCCACAGAATAGAAAGACAACCAGAAGTCCGACTCGCGTCGGAACCTTTGAAGTTTATGTCCTCGCGCATGTCGCCTCGCGCATCTTGATTCCTCGCCATCCTACGCCATCCTACGCCATCCTACGCCATCCTGGCAAGTTCCCCCGGCAGTTTGGACCTTCAAAAGAAGGTTAAAACTGCCGGGGAAACTTGCCAGGATTGCGTAGGATGGCGTAGAACATTGCGTAGGATCGCGTAGGATGGCGTCGGATGGCGTAAAATATCGCGCATGCGCATTGAAGAAATGCGGACAAGTTTTCACTCGAGTCGGACTTCTGGTTGTCTTACTATTCTGTGGCCTCGCGATCCCGGCGCCATTTTGAAAGTAAGTGCAACCGGGAAATTATCCCCCTCGTCCTTACGACCCTCGGGCTCCTGTAGTCAATTACTCTTGGCCTTCTTGTGACCTTTTAATTAACTTTATATTGTTATCTATATATATAAATAATATTTAGTTAAGTAAATAAGTAATTTACTTTAGAAAACGATTCTTTGGAGATAGAATTCTTTGACCACGACCTTATTAAAACTTCAGTGAGCGGATACTACGGGTAAAAGTCCGTGGCAAAAAAGTCCTGCACTCATGAAGCGGGTTTTACATTTCTCGATTTTGCCGACACATTTGTTTATAGAAAAAGACTGCTAACAATTTCGGAACTACGCATTGTTGAAATACATCGGGTACGTATGTTGTTAGAAATTTGATAAGCTTTCATTTGGTATATAATTCAAGTTTTAGTGTTACCTGTAACTTTTTAAAATGTTCAAAATGTTCTCACCATTGTTCGTAAAATAAGAATTGTATAATGGGAAATGGACTCCTCACAAGTGTTATAGAATTTTGGATTTTGTTTTTAAATACTAAACGCACAGCCCTGAGCAAGATATTAAACAAAGGGTACTGTCAAGTGCTATTCATGTCAGAACTTTTAATTTTCTTGCTGGGAAGTATTTTAAAATATGAAAAAAAACCATTATTATTTTGACGTGGACCGTCTGAAGTGGATGAATTTCTTAAGTTTGTTTTGCCTTTTGTTGTTTTGGTGTTTGCTATAACCTCGGAAAGACTTCTGGCATGAACCTAAGATATTTCTTGAACAGAAGCTAATTCAAATACGAAAGGAGTGGAAACGTTTGCAGATTTCTAGTTGAAGTTGAAAACGTTTTTGGTGCAAATTAGTGATCGTACCTTTTGAATGTATGAAAAAATATTAAAATTTTTATGGTCAATGGTCAGAACATTTTGAACATTTTAAAAAGTTACAGGTAACACTATGATTTGAACTATATACCGAATGAAAGCTTATAAAATTTCTAACAACATACGTACTCGATGTATTTCAACAATGCGTAGTTTCGAAATTTTTAGCCATCTTTCTCTATAAACAAGTGTGTCGGCATCATCCAGAAATGTAAAACTCAGCTTCGTGAGTACAGGACTTTTTTGCCACGGACTTTTACCCGTAGTATCCGCGTACTGAAGTTTTAATAACCTCGTGGTCAAAGAATTTCATCTCCAACGAAATTTTTTCTAAAGTAAATTACTTATTACTTAATAAATATTATTTATATATGTATAGATAACAATATAAAGTTAAATAAAAGGTCACAAGAAGGCCAAGGGTAATTGACTACAGGAGCCCGAGGGTCGTAAGGACGAGGGGGATAATTTCCCGGTTGCACTTACTTTCAAAATGGCGGACTGGCGCATGCGCATAAAAATAATGGGACACTTTTTTCCGCGAGTTGGACTTCTGGTTGATCCTTATTCTGTGTCTGAATTGTCGGAAGGGAATGCAGCGACCGAAACTGCTGATATAGTTAATGCCTTAAACACTGTTGAAGATTTAATACACAGGTTAGATTCTTTAAATGACCCAGATTGTGTTGAGGGAATAGCTTTGAGGCTCGACGTACTGAAAGATATTTTGTCAATGTTGGTATTGACGACAGGACATTAGATTTGGTTGACAGTGCATACCGGCTGTTACATCAATGTGAGCAGCGTTTTAAAGCCGAGTGTCTACTGTAGCAGATTCGCAAGCGAATACCTCTGTGCGCTAGGGCATATTTCACATTGAACTGCACCATAACTTCTACCAAAAAAATTTACATCTAATACTCCGGAATATTAGCCCATTTCCCACCTCCGTATCGACAATTTTCATCTCCACATTCGCGTTTTCGCGCCATTCTATATTCACCATCTTTGGGCCTTCCTTCGCGGGCCTCCCCTTTTTATTATATGCGGGCACGTCGTTCTAGGACCTGCTAGCGGGTTAGAAACGTGCCTTCCCGGCCATGCTTGGAACCTGACGATAACATGGCTCTTGACCACTGATCTCAAATAATGAGTATATTATTTGAGATCAGTGCTCTTGACTCGGATGTTTTTTTCGGAACAGGGACTCGGTCGAGATAGCGGACTTAGGCATTTATCTCGTCCGTGGCATTTCTCGGATAGCGTCACTTTGTCACAGCATCTACTCTGACCGCTTAACGCACATGTGTTATGGCCTGGACACGAGTTAAATGTGCCGGGGGGTTGTGCTAATACAAGCTAATTAATATTGGCGGACATCTCGCGCTATGGTTCTTCGCCGCCAATATTGAACTTCCCGTATTCAGGTGTTGAATTTTTTTCAACATTTTTAGAACATTGAAGTTCTGATGAGCGCTGAATAAGCGGCATGTTCAATGTCCGATTTAACTTTAATGACGAAAACATGTAGATGTTCAATGTTCGATATAACTTCAATGTCGTAAATATGTTGAATAATCAACAACTTCAATGTCCGAATTAACTTCAATGTCGGAAATATGTTGAATGATGAGAAACATGAATATTGGCGGTAATATGACGCCGTAGATAAACAGTGACCAAACCATTTAAAGTGGTTCTCTGAGGAAAATATTGTCGGCAATGTTTATGCGTAATCCCAAAGATGTTTTAGTAGAGTAGTTGGTATTAAGTCGTGCAAAGTTTCATTTCAGAATTCGTTGAAGATTTAGGTGATATTTTACGTGTGAAGTTTGTATTTTGGAGTGCCGCCATTGAAGTGGACGAGCTTGAGAAGAATGAGTCGAGGAAGTTATAGGAAGCTTATGACGTCATAGACTCAACAACAATGACCCTTTTGTTGACAATAATAATGATCTTTTGTTTTTGTTGAGTCTATGACGTGATTATAGTCCTCCTCAACTCATTCTTCTCAAACACGGCGAATTTAATGGCGGCGCTCCAAAATACAAATTTCGCACGTAAAATACAACTTTGTTTTTGCCAAATTACCAACTAGTTACCATAATATCTTTAGAGTCATGAAGAAACATTACCAACGATATTTTTCATCAAAGAACCACTTTAAAAATGCTTCAGGGTACCGATGTGCAAATTGTATCATGACTTAGAAATTTTACTTAATAATATATCAGACAATAATCGTAAACGGGACAATTTAAATTTATTTTAAACTCTCACATCTTTTTTTGCTAAACAGTTGTTAAAAAAGTTAGAAATCAACTTGGTTTAGTAATAATACAACCCATCCATTACTGGAATGTCGTACATGTATCACATCATGATCAGCAGGGGCGCCAGAAGCTACTTAAGACGGCGGGGTCAGCCATTTTAAAAGGGCACTTTTTCTCAGCATTAACTTTAGCATTTTACTTTAGCATGCGATTGGTTTTTGGGCCGGATAAGAAAGAGTTAATATTTGCCAAATTTGCTGTATAGCATAAAATAACCAAAAGGCATTATATAATAAAGTAACTGCTAGAATTCGTTGACATTGGAGGTAGGTGCCGTAGGTAGCAAACGCTATTAAGCAATCTAGCCATAGCAATCGAGCTAAGCAATGAGCAAACAATTGAGCAATCCTGGGCAAAGGCTAGTAAGCAAGCTAGCCATAGCAATCCAGCTAAGCAATGAGCAAGCAATTGAGCAATCCAGCCAATCCTGGGTTCTGGATAAGATTGGAAGCAGTAATAGGTCACCATGACAACTCTGCCAAGGCAGACCTCCCGGCACCTGTCACACTGAAAACTCAGTGGAATAATAAGTATATAGCACATGTCTATATCAATGGTTACTCACCTGTAAAAGGGGGAGGGTTGGGTACGGGTGAAACAAGCAAGCAATCCACAGCTGCAAAGCTGTATAGCAATAACTTTTAAGCAATTCTAGCAACTAGCAAGCAAGAGCGACCAACGAGCGGCAATGTGCCAATGCTGTAGCGACGTGCCTGCAAGCGTGGGTGACACTCGTGCGAGCCCTTCGACTTCTTAAGAACTTGGGACTCCCCAAGAACTATGAAGGAGAAGACCGCTGGCTAACAACATCTGCAGTTAACTTTGCCTAAATAATTTTAACCACATTTAAAATGTATTGAAAAAGTAAATTCAACGACTGAATTGTACATATTGATGCTACATTCCTATTTACATTTAAGAAAACATGACGTCATAAGTTGTGTGTATACATGTAGTGCATGTGCTACGTTTGCAATCTTGATGTAATGTAACAGACGTTTGGTGGACGTTAGTCAAGCTCAATTACTCAAAAAATATTTCTGAGTCCCAGACAGGGTTTGAACCTGCAACCTTCTAATGAACGGTTAAGCCTGGTTTCCATATAGTTGTAATTGTTGTAATTCAGTCGGCAATTGATCGGCGATTGCTTGCGATATTTCACAACAGTACTGTACATCGTGTCTCCATATAGTTGTAATTGTTGTAATTCAAATTGACAATTCGCTCGAACTCAGGACTTCTCAGTTTTTAAAATGCTTAAATGAGTTTAATATGGTATTCAAAACAAATTGGAAGACTAAAAGTTTGTTTGTAATCACTCTTACAGGATATATAACAAAATAGCATGCAGTATTTACAAGTGCAGTAATTTTGCCGCTTTGAGTCTCATGTTTCGTGAACGTTTAAGGACATTTGCGAACGTTGAGTTCGGAGTTTGGCGCTCAAGTCTTCTACTTAGTCATTTGGTAGACTTCTTTAACAAAATCGAGATTTTTTTTAAAAGGATTTGGCCGGTTTTTATAATGAATTTGGTCTTTTAGGTTGCAAAACCCTAGCGACGGCGACTGTTGTAATTGTCGTAGAAGTTGAACTCGGTTCAACTTCTACAACAGTCGGCGATCGATCGTCGATTTCATTACAACAATTACAACTCGCGTTCCATTAAATCGTAATTGTTGTAAGACTTGATCGGCGACAGTCGGCGACCGAATTACAACAATTACAACTATATGGAAACCAGGCTTAAATAATGTTAATCGGTTAATGCAGTGGTTAATGTCAGCCGAGATAAACCATGACATCCTTCACGAAATCAGAAAACACCCACCAACCCAAGGCAAAATTAGTTTGCTGCCTCCCCGCGGTCTGAAGCAATAAATTAGCTTGTAAGTCATTTGCGATACATCAATTTGACTAGTAATATAAATCATTTGTCTGTTTTTATTTAGAGGAAAGGTTTTGAATTCTGTTGGATTTAATACTCCTATACTACAGCCTCAGCCTAATTTATTGTTTAAAATGTGATTTTAGGTGACTGCTGAACAAAAGATTATTTACCAAAGTTCATTTCCGAAGAGAATTCCAACGAGCAAGAAGGATACATGTGTTTATCGCGAAGCAAATTATTCCAGTTTCCAAGTAGGAATACCTGGCAGTTGTAAATATGGCTATAGTGTGGTCAATGATCCTGAAGAAGTAAACATTGCTAGCGAGTTACTTGACAAACAAGTTAAAAAGGTGTCATTACATTAATTTGTGTTGGCATGTTATTAGCATTTAATTTTATTACCCTATATTATTACGTGGATAAATTAATATGTACAATATACATATGCATGTATATTGTCATGTATACTGTCAGTAGAATAGATGATATAACAGTACGAGTCAAGACAGTACGAATATGATTTCAGCGCTCGAAATAACGGGGGGTCAGGGGTCAATGACCCCTCACTTTCACGATTTGACCCCCCAAAATCACTTACGGGCGGTCAACTTGACCGCTCAAGTTTTAACTATGTCATCACTGTTCTTGCACTCTTTTATAGTTCAAACACAGGGGGTAACATAAACCATTCCAGCTGATGTACAAATTAAGAGGGGAAAATTGTTGCCTCCCCCCCCCCCCCCCCCCCAAATTGTGTATCTGACCCCTCAAATTCACGCTTGAGCGGTCATGCTGACCCTCCAACTTCCCAGCGTTATTTCGAGCGCTGTGATTTGAAATAGACAGAAACGAATAAATTCAAATTACTTTTGGGTCCATTCAAGAGTTAAAGTGAGTCTGTTCCAACTGGCTTGTAGAAATGCCGTGTAAATTTATACTATAGTCTGACTAATACAAGTGACCTACAGTAGATTGTTCACTGATGTATAATCTACAGAAAACGATCAGCTGACGTTGGCATAATAATAAACTAGTGTATATGTCCTATGTCAGTGACTTTGACAAGCACAAGATAGTTCCTATAATACAGTATGATAGTTAATATATACTGTCCTTTTCTAAACCAGAACATTGTACTGTCTTGTAGTTCAGATCAAATTGGTGGAAATGTTAAATATAGCAATGGACCTAAGATGGCTCAATAAATAATGATCTGATATATTTACCGTATACAAAATTCTGGGTCATGTTTCCATATGTTTCTCAAGCTCATTAATAGTTCATGAACCAAAAACAATAGAAATTAATTTTAATCAGTGCTTTGAAATCGGAGGAAAAGTACTAGTACTTTGAAATAATGCAAAATACGTTTTCAAAGTCTTGGGACTTTGAAATAAGGCAAATTATATTACGTTTCAGGGGTATCTTCGGAGTTTTGAGTTTGAGAAGTCAGTTCAAATACTCGACGTCGAACTTTACCGGGATTACAAAGCCCTCGTGCATTAAAAAGGTTCGCCTTTGGCTCGCCTTTTCAAAAAGCACTCGGACTTTGATATCCCGGTAAAGTCGTCCGTCTCGTATTTGAACTATTACGTAAGACTGATGTATTAAATTTTGCTTAGGTTCAGACGTGCACAAGACATGCTAGGAAAGTTCTCGGATCACAAATGGTCGACATTGATTTGGTAAGTGTTATAAAGTGTACTGTAGTGCAATCAAATGAGCTTTGTGTAACGGTTATATTAATCCTCTACCTTACAATTAATAAGAAAAATATACTAGTATTGAACCTTTTTTTACTATATATACTGTTACTAGTAGTCGGATATTTATTATCTCTTACGGTATGACTGAAGCTATTTACACCCAGCTTCTTCTTCCAAAACACCGTGAATGTACAGTAGCTGATGTACATACATGTTTTTGAAAAGGCGATTGTTGACGGAACACACAGTCGATTTTGTAAACAAGCCAACAACATGACCCCATGCATGCTAAGGAGTTTCTTCCCGTGCAAATATATACGTCTCGCAAGTATTAGATCGTGTAATTTCCTACTTTTATGGTCTTAATTAATTAATTAATTAATTAATAAATCAATATAATATTTGTATGTGGTTAAAAATAATCTTTGTGCATATGTCATTTATACAGGACCAACTAACACAGCTTCCTGGAGGAGTCTGGAAGGGAGCCTTGGCCGTCACACAGGTTAGTACCAGACGGTGTTGTAATATAGATTATTAGATTAACACTGCATGGAATGAAAGAAACTCTGACTTGAAACGTCAGGTTTGTAACAGTTTTGCAATAGGTGGGGTTATTGATAGTAAACAGGGTAGTTTTCTTAAAACAGAGCTTTATTGATCTACTCCATACTAACTGTCAACGTTTTGCTTATTAATGTTTTCCGCTTGGATTGACCAATGGTCCTTGTCTAGCGTGGTTGTCTAAACTTTATATGTATACGAACTGTTTTTGGTGATTTTACTACATGTAACGCACTCTTGAAAGTTAAAGCACTTGACACTTGTCCATCATCTCTGTGAGGTTTTAAGGTTGTGATCTTTGTAACATCCCTATATATATATATATATATATATATATATATATATATATATATATATATATATATATATATATATATATAGATTTTCGCTTACCTCAAAAGTCTGCAACAAGCTGTTTCATCTAAAAAAGAATCTTCAGGCAGATGACAATTTTCGAAAACAGGGGGTGCTTATATCCTGAAGCAGCCTGTTGCAGACTTTTGAGGTAAGCGAAAATCTATATTTGCTCTAACTATATGTTATCGAGCACTCTTTGCGTTTCGTAGACCAAAACCCACACGTATATATATATATATATATATATATATATATATATATATATATATATACGTGTGGGTTTTGGTATATATATATATATATATATATATACCAAAAATAGTGTGTAACATAAAGATCACTAGGTTGGCGTAAGGTACAGTATAAGAGCGCTCAATACCATTAATAGGCAGAGCGAAGTATAATTTATTAACTTTTAATGCTGAGTCGCTACTCAGAGTTTCACGCTTACGCGATCTTCAGGCAACTAACAGATTACAAGGTCTACTATATATATTATATTACATTGGTTAATTACGTCATTAGTTTAGTTGGTGTTTCGTCACATGTCTGCACTTCGCAAAGAATTCAGTTCGTTTATTTAAAAAGTGTTTATTTCTTGCTTTCATCAACAAGAGTTTTTCTTCTAAGCACAAATTGCATCGTTTTTGACCGACTTTGTACGCCGCAACATGCTTGACAATGGACCACTTGATCTCGTATTCACGATTTCTCTCCTTAAGCATCCAAATGTACTTGGATAGCTCAGTGTCATAGGCATATTTAGCGTGTCGAAAAGATTTCATGTGATTGCGATATCTTTCCTTGAAGATATTAGCCGTTATTTCGAGGTATTTCTTTATCTCTCTGTTGTCGCTCGTCGTAACTTCAGCCTGGTAGACCACGCTCTTTGCTAAACAATTTCCAGGGATTGGACACTCGGTTGGTCGTTGGCAGTTGCATGTGCGTGATTCGTTGTTCATGTTTGTGCGTATTGTGGCGTTTTTTGTCAGTGTGCGGTTGTTGTGTTTGCGAATGAAGCTTTCCATGTTTTCTGTGCAGCTGTAGCTAATGCGTATTGTGTGACGGTTGAATAGTGTGTGTAGTTTGTGTGATGGTGGAAAGTGTTTGTCAATGAGTTGTAAAAATTCTCGTGCTACGTTTGTCCTGACGTTTTTGCTGTAAGGCGGGTTATACCATATCACGTTGCGTCGTCTGTTTCGTCTGTGTGAGTTATTTCTGTTCTCGTTTGTTTCGTTGGTTGGTTCGTATGTTAGGTTTGTGTCGAAGTTGCTGTGTTCAAGGGCGTCATTGTATAGTGGTGCAGCTGTGTTAAACCAGGAAACGTTTAACACAGCTGCACCACTATACAATGACGCCCTTGAACAAAGCAACTTCGACACAAACCTAACATACGAACCAACCAACGAAACAAACGAGAACAGAAATAACTCACACAGACGAAACAGACGACGCAACGTGATATGGTATAACCCGCCTTACAGCAAAAACGTCAGGACAAACGTAGCACGAGAATTTTTACAACTCATTGACAAACACTTTCCACCATCACACAAACTACACACACTATTCAACCGTCACACAATACGCATTAGCTACAGCTGCACAGAAAACATGGAAAGCTTCATTCGCAAACACAACAACCGCACACTGACAAAAAACGCCACAATACGCACAAACATGAACAACGAATCACGCACATGCAACTGCCAACGACCAACCGAGTGTCCAATCCCTGGAAATTGTTTAGCAAAGAGCGTGGTCTACCAGGCTGAAGTTACGACGAGCGACAACGGAGAGATAAAGAAATACCTCGGAATAACGGCTAATATCTTCAAGGAAAGATATCGCAATCACATGAAATCTTTTCGACACGCTAAATATGCCTATGACACTGAGCTATCCAAGTACATTTGGATGCTTAAGGAGAGAAATCGTGAATACGGGATCAAGTGGTCCATTGTCAAGCATGTTGCGGCGTACAAAGTCGGTCAAAAACGATGCAATTTGTGCTTAGAAGAAAAACTCTTGTTGATGAAAGCAAGAAATAAACACTTTTTAAATAAACGAACTGAATTCTTTGCGAAGTGCAGACATGTGACGAAACACCAACTAAACTAATGACGTAATTAACCAATGTAATATAATATATAGTAGACCTTGTAATCTGTTAGTTGCCTGAAGATCGCGTAAGCGTGAAACTCTGAGTAGCGACTCAGCATTAAAAGTTAATAAATTATATATATATATATATATATATATATATATATATATATATATATATATATATATATATATATATATATATATATATATATATATATATATAAACATTTTTGATATATATATATATACCGAGAATTGACTGTAACAAAGTGATTACAGAACTTGTCAATGGTTTTAGAGCGCTCAATACCATTACCGGTAGAGCGGATAATATTTATTTATTCGGTAGACTTGCTGTGCTACTCCGAGTAGCACAGCAAGTCTACCGAATAAATAAATATATATATATATATATATATATATATATATATATATATATATATATATATATATATATAAACATTTTTGTTCAAATGATCTCTCTCTATATATATATGTTGATATAATATTTGAATTAACGCATTTCGTTGGGAAGAGCTGAACAGAGTAACTTGTATGTTTCATAAAATACTAAAAAATCTCCTATTTTTCCCGTGCGAAATAAACACACAAAGATGACATTGTAAGTAAGGAAAAAATGTTACTGCAGATCACAATGTCCTGAAAATCTTGACGCAGAAATGATCGAAACGTTAACTTTGGTGGATTGACAAAATCGTCAGAAATGAAAAAAATCCTTTATACAAAGAGTATATAAATATAGAGTACATACAAAATATAGAGAGAATAATACATGAATGTGTGGAAATATGACATTTATTTCGAGTGTTGACTAGGATATATCACGAGTGAGCAAAGCGAACGAGTGAGATATCTTGGTCAACACGAGAAATAAATTTCATATTTCCAAGCATTAATGTATTGTTCTGTTTGTTAGATAAAAAATAGTCCTATTTCCCCACAAAATAGAGCCGTAAACTCTAATGCGTCCTCAGTGATAACCGACACATGTAAAATTATCATAAATAAATAATCACACATGTGAGATTATCGTTTTTCTTAGTGGCGGAAACATCAATAAAACACTCTATTTTATATCATAAATATTCAAAGAGTAATAAACAAATTCCTACTACGGGTGTATACAATAACGAAATATGTTGTCATAGGGAGAAGCAAGTGATCAAAATGTCGAACAAAGTGGAAAAGAAAATCCAAATTTACCCATTACATCTGGAGATGAATTTAAGGAATTAACTGATGACGTTAAAGATATGTCAATACAGGACCATGAAGCCACAGCATGTACTACTTCTCCAACTAACACAAGAATACCTCGCACATTGACTGGAGCATTGGTTCATGGACATAATAAAATATGTCGGAAAGAAAATTCAGAAAGAGTTGACTTTAGTGGAATTCCGGGTAGAGTATTATAAATAAATCTTTTGCGTTTGGTTTACCCTTAACCGTATAGTTTAACCCTTTGGCGCCAAATCGTCTGGCGTTGGCCAAAGTAAAATACTAAAGGCTGTGTCATTCCAAAAGAAACGATACTAATTTCGTTGCATGTAATAATATCTAAACTATACCTAAATTTCTCTAATCATATAAAGATTTGTCTTCTTGGTCACTTAATTTTTTTTTCTTTCTATTGTTTACCCTCTCGCATGCATGATAAATAACTAAATGCATCTGATACGGTAAATTGTCCGGACGATCAATATCACGTAATTGTGAGATTTATTTTTATTCTTTTACAACAATTCTTTCTTTAGCGAACAATAAACAAAGCGAACCAGTAAATATATTACGAAACAAAGTAACCGAGGACCTAATTCGCCCTGGGAAAGTAAAAGAACAATCCAAAAAACAGGTACACTGAACGCTAAATAATATATATATATATATATATATATGCCTGAAGATTCTTTTTTAGATGAAACAGCCTGTTGCAGACTTTTGAGGTAAGCGAAAATCTATATTTGCTCTAACTATATGTTATCGAGCACTCTTTGCGTTTCGTAGACCAAAACCCACACGTATATATATATATAGAGAGAGAGAGCGAGAGAGAGAGAGAGAGAGAGAGAGAGAGAGAGAGAGAGAGAGAGAGAGAGAGAGAGAGAGAGAGAGAGAGAGAGAGAGAGAGAGAGAGAGAGAGTACAGTCTTATTGTCTGGTCTACGAAAAAGCATTCACCAGTTGTGCTATGATTTAACCCCTTCAGCGAGGACGGAATTGTTATTAACCCCTTGATGACTGGGAGCTCTCCTCGTGAACGAGTAAAATCGTCTGGCCTTAGCCAGAGTAAAATACTGAAGTCCGCATGAAAATTCCAGGAGCTACCTTGAGGACTATATATTCAAAAGTACAGTAACTCATTTTCTGACTGAACCTATTTCATATATACAAGCATGCATCACTTTTTGCGATTGTTATAGATTTGAAATGCGAATATTTTGAATTAATTGCACAAAATTAACTTATACTCTATCTGAAGGTAGCTTCTACCGGTTTTCTCTATTCCATCTAAACCTGATTTGAACACTGTTCAGTTTTTTCGTTAATTGATGTAACTAATGACCTTTTGAATGTATGATCTAGTTTTAGGATAGCCCTTTTAATAGTTCTCAAAAATTTTATTCAGTTGAAACGGTTTTCATGGCAACATTTAAGTCTATTTTATGTATGCACTCAGTGTTTAACCGCTGACCAACAAAGTTATTGGTATTGGGGGCCACCAACACTCACCTATTTTGAAACTCACTCATATACCCAATACTCACCTGAAAATTTGCCGACCAGTTGTGGGAGAATATTTCCAATTAACGTATATCTCTTACTCTGTCTCTATTGTTATCATTGGCAACAATAGGGACCGTGGCCGAAAATTCAAAGTTGCAATAGGTCTTCACAAATAGGCTATTTTGAAAGAGCTTGTCATTTGAAACATTATGGTATTTATTTCATCAAAATTGACCCATGTGATCAAAAGTTATGAACGATCAAAGTCCTGAATTTTGGCAATTTTCTAGAACAGAAAAGGGTCAAATTTGTATTACAGCCTTTATGAAATGTGGCACCAGGGCTGCGTGTTTTCCCCCTTGTGAATAGAGGTTTCTGGTCATAACGTTGAGAGTATTATGCCGATCAGCATGAAATTTTCAGAGGTACCTAAGAATACAAAGTACATTCATCTGACAACATAGCCGTACAGTTATCGTCGCTATGGCAACCATATGACGTCAATTAATTACGTCATATCTCATAGAAAACACATAAAATTAATTTATTTAGAAAAATAAGCTTTATACAACTGTTAATCATCGTAACTGGACAAAACCAAGTTAAAAGATCATCACATTTGCGTTACCATGGAAACCAGATGACGTCATAACGATCCAACTCTTAATCATTCTTTGCTTTTGTTGTCAGAACCTAACATCTCATTTTATTTTTACCAGAAGTATTTCTTTCGCTTTGCCCTTCCCCTAAAAACCCAAAATCCCAAAACCCCTAGGGCCAAAGTATATGATAATTATGATTTGTACATTTATCAAAAAATAAGAGACCAACCTAAAAAGTGTGCCCATATTACTGTATATATAGGTGCAGAAACAGCTAGCAGTTTACAGACAACTATTTATGGATATTGAAAGGGAACAAGTTAGAGAAAATCTACGAATGAAAGAACATAGAAAGCGGATGACTAAGTAGGTTTGATGCAATACTGTTTAGTAAACACAGTCAAGCAGAGTATTAAAACTCGCCATAACCCGAAAATAAACATCTTGTAAAAAAAACTAATAAAACAAGAAAGAGAACCATGAAATTGCTAAAGACTTTATTGTATAGTTGACGTCAGAATAAGTCACTTGGCCTGTGGCTTACTGTGACCGTTTTAAGAAGGTGGGAGATTCGGGTTTCTTAGTTTAAAGTGCTTATGAAACGAAAATTAAGTTTGTCTTATTTGAAAGTACTTTTGAAACGACAGGGTAGCATCTTTTGTATTTTTTGTTTCCTTGCTTTGTTGTTGAGATATTTCAGTTTAATTCTTTGAACGTTTTCATGGCGATAAAGTAATATAAATAAGTTTTGTGGAAACACCACGTAAAACATTTCTTTGCTAAGTTTTCGGCCTGTTGACTCAGGCCTTCACCAGAGCAATAATAACAAACTGTTGGCTCACGTCATTTATAAATTAAGCAACTGATCAATTAAATCACGTAAGAAGAATACAATGGCGTATCACGTTAATTTTATTAATTAGAAAAGTGGGAAGTTAAGGTAAAGTTATTCACAGTAGTCAACACAAATTGTTCAAGGTACTTTTCACACATAAAGATGAAGTGGATAGCTTATCTAAGCTGGCTTGGTATACATCGGGGAAACGGGAAGGAATCTCTCAACTCGCCTGAAGGAACACAAGACATGTTGCATAAAAGCGCAACAAGAAAAGTCTGCTGTTGCCAAACACGCTTGGAAGTATGACCATCGTGTTAAGTGGGAAGAGTCATCACTCTTAGCCAGCGACAAGCAATACTTCACGCGAAGAACAAGAGAATCCATTGAGATCGCAAAACATCACACTATTTCTCAGGAGGGACAGCCATTAAATAGCACGCGGCGTGCCCTATTCGGAGAACATTCTTGATTTTGTTTTCTAATTAATAAAATTAACGTGATATGCCATTGTATTCTTACGTGATTTAATTGATCAGTTGCTTAATTTATAAATGACGTGAGCCAACTGTTTGTTATTATTGCTCTGATGAAGGCCTGAGTCAACAGGCTGAAAGCTTAGCAAAGAAATATTTTAAGTGGTGTTTCCACAAAACTTATTTATATATTTCAGTTTATTTGATATGTGAAACCAACAAGTGACGTCACAACGTGCATAATGACTTACTGGGAAACGTTATATATCTTTGCTATTATTAAACGGAATCAGTTGAAAATGTATATTTTTGTTATTGTAAGGGAGAAACACACACATATACTTGCTTCGAAGTGATTCCGTCAGATAATAGAAATGATGTATAACCTTTCTCGGTCAGTCATTATGCACGTTGTGACGTCACTGGTTAGTTTCGCTTATAAAACAAACTGAAATTTTTTAACAACGAAGCAAGGAAACAAAAAACTGCAAAAGGTGTTACTTTGTCATTTTAAAAGTACTTTCAAATAAGACATTATTTTAAGTTAACTTTAAGCACTTTAACGACCAATTGTTTGTGTGTGATCTTTTCAAGCGACATCAGTCCCTAATAATAACATTCATGGTAATTCAAATATCGTGCAAGTTTTATCTGTTTACATGGAGTGGTCAAGTCACTTGGTCTAACGATGACTTTGCAATATTTGACCTGCATCAAGATTGATATCTTGTCTTTTTACAAGATGTTTATTTTCAAGTTATAATTCCGGAGTAATTTGTATGATGGTTTTGATTAGTTGTATAGTAAAGCGAGGTTGAAACAAGCTTTATTCCCCAATGCAGGCTTAAAAACAAGCAAGAAATGAAAAGGAAAGAAGTCGAATATGAAATTGATGAAATAATAGAAGAAAGAAATCTAGTCGCAGAGCAGAAGGTAAAAAAGTAACTGTTGTTAACTTGGCATTGTTTAATATATTAACGACTATATGACTTGTGCATAAGGTTCCATTGGGCTGCGTGGGATTGGAAGTTTTTAATATAACAATAGATTTTCGCGAGCATAAATATGTTTTTGGCCTGATACATAACTTACATGTAACTGAATTCTCCATTTTAGCCCGCAAAATACAACACAATGCCCGAAAAAATATTTATAATTGGCGCTAATTTACTAGCCTGTGCACAGCCTGAAATATCCCTGAAATATAATTTACATGGATTCTCCAAATTATTTGCTATATATAGGGATAATGCGTCAATATTGGGAGGAAATTGGGTGTTAGTGTGCGACGAGCTAGATGAATTCCATGGGAACACGTCTGGTCAGGCTATCTATGGGAATGTAGATTTATTACAAAAACCGTTATTGTTAAAAAAGTGTGGAACTGGGCTTTCATCACCCCTGAGACTCATGTTCCTTAAAGATTGTTCTCCGAGTTTTCCGCAGTTTTCCCCCATTTGCAAAATCAACATAATACGATTCAATTCATTTCGAATTCTATTTCTAGTACACATCGACGTTTTCCCAGTTCTCATTCAATAATCTTTAACCAGTTAAGTGGCGGACCCGAGTTAATTAGGCTGCCTTTATTAACTAACATTTTTACGTCTAGACTTTGTTGGAGCAACAACTGATCAAAGAGAACCTTCAGGACGACGTGATAAAAGAAGAGATAAAACTACAGAAAGATAAGGAACTTGAAAGGTAGAGTATAATGGTTCACGTTTTGGTTAATGTTTTAGCTGTTTATTTACATCATCTATGTTGGTCAATTGAAAAAAGAATATTTGAGAAATTAATATGAAACAAGACGCCTGGGTCAGGCGTTCACTCGGGCTACTGGTAAAGTGCGGAGGTGCTTAAATAAAATCGATACTGATTGTAGTGTTATTGTAGCAATCACAAAGTCGAAGCCTGAATCGAAGGCCTCAGTCTCTCTCCTCCGCAGAGGTTCTATACCGCGCTAGCAAAGGTGGGAGTGGGCCGAGGAAGATCAGATCGAAGGCTGAATGTGTTGCATAATTCACACTGGTGAATATTTACGATCAAAACGTACAGTTGTCAGCTGCATCTGATCACTGTTAGACTACAAAGTCTGTCAGTCTATTTCGAAATCTACCAACATTGTGCAAGAACCCCTTGATCAAAAGGCAAAGCTGTTCAACTTTTGTCCAATTCCAAAAGCGAAAGGAGCAAAGAGCTTACATGTCTTACGGCCTCACTCTATCACATGGCTAATAACTCACCGGAAGTATGAATAGTAGCGGAAGCAAAAAGTGCAACAAGAAACTATTTCTTAAAAGAAATAGCTGTTTCGTTCCGGTCAGTCGTTTATGAGGGGCTGTTTCAACAGCAATGACGAATTTTAGCTCAACTAATTATTTCCCCCATGTAGACTGGCGCGACAATTTTTACTACGCGCCTGCGATTCATACGACAAATTTAATTCAGACGATTTTTGTTTTGCATATAAACAAACTAGAAATATACGGAGGCTTGTAGGTATCATGACATTTTTTTTTACTTTAGCGACTTTTTTTTTGGATTAGCGACTTTTTTTTTGGATTAGCGACTTTTTTTTTTGGATTAGCGACTTTTTTTTTTGGGATTAGCGACTTTTTTTTTTGGATTAGCGACTTTTTTTTTTGGATTAGCGACTTTTTTTTTTGGATTAGCAACTTTTTTTTGGATTCGAAAGTTTCATTGAAATTGCACCAAGTATTCGAATTCACGTAATTCAATCGATCATTCATGATCAGGCGATAGTCGATGAAAACCACTATATCTCCAAGCACTCGGCTTCCAACTAAACCCGCGGGGAAAGGAGGGACACGCTCGCAGTCTATAGCGCTCCGAGCTCTCACTTCAAGCTTTCGCTCCAAGCTCTCGCCTTCGAACTCTAACCTTCCGAGCGCCTGGCTTATGGCTCAGAGTCGACAGCAAGTCGCGGAGGGCTCGGAGCCGAGAACTTGGGAGCCAAGAACTTGGAGGCGACAGGTCGTTGGCGAGAGCTACATACATAGGGAACAACATCATGGAGGAAAGAGCGCGTAGCTGGGAGCAGGGAGCTGAGAGAACGGAGGTGAGAGATCGGAGCCGAGCTCTCGCTTCTCGCCTCCGAGTTCCCGATCAATCTCGTCCCCTGGGGACGAGATTGAGTTCCCGATTGCCTCGAAGCTCTCTGCTCCAACTTCTCGACGCCCAGCTCTCGCCTCCCAGTTCTCAGCTCCGAACCCTCTGCTAAGTGCTCTCAACTGCCAGCCATGGACCGAAAGTGAGGGCTTAGCGGGTAGAGCTCGGAGGCGAGAGCAAAGAGCTCGGAGCATCGAAGGGGAGAACTCAACCTCTCGCCTCCGTGCTTCCGGCTCCGAGTTCTGTCCTCCGGGTTCTCGTCTTCCGAGCTCTCGTCTTATGGCGTCAGAGTCGACAGGAAGTCGCGGGCAAAAATTTTTTTGGGATCACTTCCCGTGGGACTTCCGGGTTGGGTTGGGGGGGAGTTTTACGGGGAAGCCTATGATCAGTATTTTTGTGGGGGTCTGGTACAAAGTGATCCTAAAATAAATCTCTGCAGTCGCAGAGGGCCGAGAGCCGCGTTGATCGTAGAGAGTTCGGAAACAACACCATTGTGGCGAGAACGCGGAGCTGGGAGCACAGAGCCGAGAGAACGGAGGCGAGAGTTAGAGCCGAGCTCTCGGATCCGGGCTCTTCGCTCTCGCTTCCAAGCTATCCCCACCAAGCTCCCGCATCTGTGCTCTAGCCTCTCAGCCCATGGCTAGGATTCGAGAGCACGCAGCGGCGGGCTTGGAGCCAAGAACTTATGAGGGGTCGTTGGCGAGAACTAAGTAGGAAGCAACACCACGGCAGGAGAGTGGGCGGAGCTGAGAGCTCGGAGCCGAGTGCTCGGAGCAGAGAGCCCGGAGTCGAGAGCGCGGAGCCGAGAGCACGGACCAGAACTTGCCTCCGAACTCTCCCCTCCAAGTTCTCGCCTCCGTGCTTTCGGCCCGTGGCTCGCAATCGAGAACGTAGCGGAGGGCTGGAAGCCGAGAACGGGGATGCAAGAGCTCGGAGGCGAGAGCTGGGGGCCGAGAACTTCGAGCCGAGAAATCCGAGCCGAGTAGTCGGAGGCAAGAAGCGAGAGCTCGGCTTCATTTGTGCTTTCGGCTGCGCGCTCTCTGCTCCGAACTCTCGCCATCTGAGCTCTCGGCTCATGGCTCTGGGTCGACAGCAAGTGGCGGAGGACTCGGAACGGAAGACGTGGAGCCAAGAACTTGCAGGAGAGGGGTTGTTGGCGAGAGCTGGGAAACAACACCATGGAGGACAGAGCGCGGAGCTGATAGCTCGTAGCCGAGAGCACGGAGGTGAGAGGTCGGAGTTAAGCTCGCGCTTTTCGCCTCTGAGTTCTCTGCTGGAAGCTCTCCGCTTCCCAGTTATCGACTCTGAGCCCGCCGCTGCGTGCTCTCGAATCCTAGTCATGGGCAGAGGCTAGAGCACGGAGGCGGGAGCTTGGCGGGGATAGCTTGGAAGCGAGAGCGAAGAGCCCGGATCCGAGAGCTCGGCTTCTAACTCTCGCCTCCGTTCTCTCGGCTCTGTGCTCCCAGCTCCGCGTTCTCGCCACAATGGTGTTGTGGACTGGGTCGACAGCAAGTGGCGGAGGACTCGGAACGGCTCCCGGCCCTCTGCGACTGCAGAGATTTATTTTAGGATCACTTTGTACCAGACCCGACAAAAATACTGATCATAGGCTTCCCCGTAAAATTTCCCCCAACCCAACCCGGAAGTCCCACGGGAAGTGATCCCCAAAAAATTTTTGCCGCGACTTCCTGTCGACTCTGACGCCATAAGACGAGAGCTTGGAAGACGAGAACCCGGAAGGCAGAACTCGGAGCTGGAAGCACGGATGCGAGAGGTTGAGTTCTCCCCTTCGATGCCCCGAGCTCTTTGCTCTCGCCTCCGAGCTCTACCCGCTAAGCCCTCACTTTCAGTCCATGGCTGGCAGTTGAGAGCACTTAGCAGAGGGTTCGGAGCTGAGAACTGGGAGGCGAGAGCTGGGCGTCGAGAAGTTGGAGCAGAGAGCTTCGAGCCAATCGGGAACTCGGAGGCGAGAAGCGAGAGCTCGGCTCCGATCTCTCACCTCCGTTCTCTCAGCTCCCTGCTCCCAGCTACGCGCTCTTTCCTCCATGATGTTGTTCCCTATGTATGTAGCTCTCGCCAACGACCTGTCGCCTCCAAGTTCTTGGCTCCCAAGTTCTCGGCTCCGAGCCCTCCGCGACTTGCTGTCGACTCTGAGCCATAAGCCAGGCGCTCGGAAGGCGAGAGTTCGAAGGCGAGAGCTTGGAGCGAAAGCTTGGAGTGAGAGCTCGGAGCGCTATAGACTGCGAGCGTGTCCCTCCTTTCCCCGCGGGTTTAGCTGGAAGCCGAGTGCTTGGAGATATAGTGGTTTTATCCACTATCGCCTGATCATGAATGATCGATTGAATTACATGAATTTGAATACTTGGTGCAATTTCAATGAAACTTTTGAATCCAAAAAAAAGTCGCTAATCCAAAAAAAAAAGGCGCTAATCCAAAAAAAAAAGTCGCTAATCCAAAAAAAAAGACGCTAATCCAAAAAAAAAGTCGCTAATCCAAAAAAAAGTCGCTAATCCAAGAAAAAAGTCGCTAAAGTAAAAAAAAATGTCATGATACCTACAAGCCTCCGTAAGAAATATGCTGAAGCGGGAAGATTATAATAAAACTACAAAAAAATAATTTAAGCTTCGTCTAATAAAACGAACACACATTTCAGACGTTGTACCGTCTGATCATGACGGATTACTCTCTCCTCGGCTCCGCAGTCCAGAGGGCAGGCTCTATTGATTATTTCAGGTTATTCGCAGTCGCATAAATTCGACTGAATTTAAATGTGACGTGCTAGCGGTCTCGCGATTTTCGTGAGAACGCAATTATTTTGGCAACGTAAATCTTCTATTCAGTAGCAATACTCTTCTGACCGTCTATAGGAGGAAAATAAAACGTTACCAAAATAATTGCTTTCTCGGGAAAATTGCGAGACGCTAACACGTCGCATTTAAATTTCATGCAGCTGATTTATTTATGACACCGCGGTATTTATTGATCGCCATAAATCCATAAATTTCCAAGGCCAAAAGGATCAATATAAATTAGGTCAATAACGGACTATCATCATTTTCGTCGTCATAGGTCATAGTTTAATTCTCGAATCAGAATAATCCATTTAGATGGGCCACAAATGAATGATAACGAACTTCTAGCCTCAAACTATTGACATTGTTCATAAAATAGCTATATTTTAAAATTATTAGACACGCGTGAAACAGTGCGACTGACCTTTTGGAACGCGCAGTTGCCATACATAAGCATTCTCGAGTTCAACGAGGGGAAAGTTCCTACTTTTTAAGCACAAGATTGATGATTCGCTTCGCATGGGATTGTTTACGTCTTCAAATTACTCTAGATCAGCAATATTTTCACTTCGTTTTGGCGTTTAACCACGCCTCCAACTAAATTTTTTATGCGGAATTTTGATTTCATTGGATAAGATCACAGTTATGTCAACAACACTGCACTACGATTGGACGATTTTCATCTGTGATGACAGTTTCTTTTGTGATGTCAATGGAAAGCTAATACAGTAACAGTTTCGTTCCTGCGGGGAACGAAACAAAAATGCACCGAAACCTAGATTCAGTCTACCACAGCACGCACTTTAAAATTTAACGAGACTGGGTATAACAGTAAAATCGACAAAATAGTAAAATATTGAATATAATTTATAATAAAACAATTACATGTATTAGATTCAACTCTAGTATGATATGAAGATTATTGACGACAGACTCGCAAATCTCGGTGATTAATGTCATCCTGTATATACTGTACTTTTGGTCTAGTACCTTGGCACCTTGCATAATTCTTTATACAGTATCATACTCAGTACCTGCACTTTTGGCATATATTTATTTTTATCTTCATTTCTCCTGAAGGTACGTCGATGCTCTTCGTGCAACTTTAAAAGAAAAGATTACGAAAAGAAAACTTCAAGTTCCATCACTATGCTCGTGTGGCCCGACGATTTTTGATACGAACCCAGAGACGTGCGCCAACAACTGTATATTTTATAAGAATCCTAAAGGTAACGGTAATATTTGAACTGTCAAGATATAAAAGAAAAAGTATAAAGACTTTTCTTGGAAAGTTTTTTAACCTGATGGCTTATGAGGGGGGGAGCTTATCAGTTAAGGTCAACGTAACCATTGAATCTATTTATCTCGTGACTTCCACGCATTCTCACGCGTATGTTGTTTTGTACACTTGTACGTGTACTGCTCTTGCAACATGTCCTCTCACTTAGAATTCAGGATTATCCTGAATTGTCAGTGTCTAGAATTCAGGATTATCCTGAAGCCTATATAAGGGACTTCTCTGTCCCACATGCGGGATGTTAAACTAAAAAGCACATAACAAAAAAAACACTAGGGGTGTTCTCCTCGGGGTCTGAGAGGTGTAACTTTCTTCCTGGAGGGTTGTGAGTAGGTTTAGGGCCACAGGGGGTTGTGTTAGATTTAGGGTTACCGTGGGTTGTGGTTAGGTTTAGGGTCAGATTTAGAGGTGGGGGTTGGGGGCGGGGGGAGAGGGGTTAATTGCTTTAATATTCAGGATTATCCTGAATTCTAGACCATTTCACAATTCAGGATAATCCTGAATTCTAGATAAGTGCATGGATATTCTGGCTCTTATGCGGTATTTTTCTGTACTTTACGAAATATAAGCTGTTGCTTTAAACACTGAACTTTTAAAGTGCCTATGAAAGGAAAATTAAGTTTGTCTCACTTGAAAGAAAGCTTAAAATGACAAAGTAACGTTCTTTTGAAGTTTTTTTTTGTTTTGTTGATATATTAAACATGATATGCAATTGAACAACTTGACCTCGCACGTATATATTGACTCATCGAAGATTATATATCTTTGCTATTATCAAACGAAATCACTTCAAAGCAAACATGTGCATGTGCTTCTCCCAGAACACCAAACTCGTAAATTTTCAAGTGATTTCGTTTGATAATAGCCAAGATATAAGACAAATAAGAGATCTCATTCTCCTATTTAAAATTCGAACTGGTCTTGACATTTGACTTGTGGATATTGATCACTCACATTTCCTACAACAACACACAACCTCAAGTCGCTATAATACCCGTGGTTCTTCTCATCTCAACTACTACGTCAGGGTGGCTCGACAAGACTACTTTAAGAATTCATACTTCCTTAGAGTTACGGTCCTCTGGAATGACCTCCCCCTTGATTTGAAACGTACTGATCTCTTGTCTACTTTCATAAGAAAAATCAAGGATCACTATAAAACCAAATTTGAACATCATTATTGTTTACCAGGAGGATAACTGATCTTATCATTCATTTCATTTCTATCCCGCATTCTGATTGGTTAATTGACCTGCAAATAACTGAGTGCAAATAATTTTCTGCTGCAAATAATTTTATGAGCATGCGCACTAGCGGTAACGCTGTTGACGGCAAACAATTTTCGTAAACTGGCGGCTAGTTCTTCAGCTATCCGAGGAAATAATCGAGCGTATTTGGAAGCATCCTTAACGACAATGTACTTCAGAAAAGAAATAGTGAAAAGGAAGTTTTAGTGAGATAAAAAGCAAGACTCGTGCCAACAAAAAGTAAGTTTTACGAAGATTTTAGTATGCCGAAGACAGAGAGAAGAGTGGCGATCTCTTACTTCAGGCATTTCAAATTTTTAACTATTTTATGAATGATAAATCAATTATTGAACTCGTCAATCGCAAAATATCATGATTTGACAGTGTCTCGCTGCTAGTTATTTGCCTCTGCCTTCGGCATCGGCAAATAACTAGTAGCTCGCCACTGACAAATCATGATCATTACCAGAAATATGGGACATTTTGCGGCTGCGTTCGGGCAGCGGTTAATCGCTTTATAATAGCATTCAATCTCATATTGATACGTTGCGTAATATGTACAGTATGCGCAATATATTGACAATATTGGCTCTGTTATTGAAAGGAAATGGTCTGGGAACTAGTTTTGTTTTGTGTCCTGTCTTGTGAACAAGAAACATGGCTGCTCGCTTCGAATTCGGGGAGCAAAAACCTTTTGAAGCATATTCTTCTCTCGCGTGATATTTGAGAACTCCATTGTAATGCATCTATCATCGGCTTTCCCCTGGGGCCGACCCCCGGGGACCCAGGGGGATTTGTCCAAGAGTCCAATACAATCACAACAAATACCCCAGAGTACAGGGCATGATCTAATAGTAAAAAATTGGAAAAAAGCTCCCACCCCCTGGGTACAAGATTCTGTGTGACTTGAATATTTTAAGAGAAATCACAACATTTTTCATAAATAAAAAAAATATGGACAATTTGTTATATTATGATAGTACTGTTTTAGCCAATTGATGCCCTTGACCACTTTCAAGAAATATAAACTAGTTGTAATAACAGTTTACAGTGCAACCACTATATGATCAGACGTCTGATAACACGCCTTAAGCTTTTTGATATTAATAAGAAATATTCATCAATATTACATGTAAAAGTAATATGGCAGATACTATTAAGACTCTGAGAAAAGAAAATGATGCCCTGAAAGGACAACTTAAAGAAATTGTCAAGGAAGTGTCGACACTGAAGGGAAAATTCGACAAACAAGATCTTCCATCACAGCCTTCGACAGCCTTGGCAGAGCAAGCGAAAGGCCTGCAATATCTCAGCGATGAATACGACGACTTGAAGCTGTTTAAAGGTACAGCACAGAAGGAGTTAAAGTGTCTGAACACAAAACTGACCGAATTAACGCTGAAAGTTGGTAAAATATCAGAACAAATCGACTCCATTGAACAGTATAGCTACAACTATAATTTGAAGATCGTCGGTGTTCCACAAATTTTGGAACACGAAACTTCTGAGGACACCGCCTCCCTGTGCATCAAACTATTCTCTAGTATAGGCACAACAAATATATCCTTACAAGATATTGATATCGCCCACAGGATACCAAGCCGAAGAAGTACTGGCAAACCTAACCCCATTATATGTAAATTTACGAGACGACTTGCGAAAGACAAGGTATTATCGAGAAAGAGAGGAACAAGAACTATAACTCCAGCCGACTTAGGTCTTGATCCACAAACACAAATTCAGCATATCGGTATCTTTGAGCATTTAACCCCACGAATGCAGCAACTTCTATATGAAGCTAAACGTTTCCAAGCCGAGTACAACTACAAATACTGCTGGTCAAAGTCCACATCCATTTTTCTTCGGGAAAGTGATGTCTCTCGAATAATAAAGCTTCGTAACGTGGCAGAATTAGAATATCTACACTCTCAAAATGATTCCATAACATCAACGGACCGGGATAACAGCGAAAGATAAGAAGTCGACGCTAAGATGAGTAAAATAACGATATTATATTTATTATAGTGTAAATTGGGAACTTAAATGTCTGAGGCTAAAGAATCTAAACTGCTCCTGAGGGAATTACCGTTCTATGGTACAAATTTTATAGAACTAAACAATATTTCTTCTGGCAATCTCATACAGATAAGACAATTGAATAAACTCTCTAGTATTTATGACATAGACTTGCTCAACTTAAATTCCTCTCAATTTAGTGATATAAATCCTGATCAAATTCTCTCAAAACAACAAATTCGCACTAATTATTTTTCGTCAAATACTTTTAAACAATTTAAAAACAGTTTGACAAAATCTAATGCGAAGTCTAGCCTATCGTTATTCCATAACAACATTAGAAGCCTGAAACGCAATCTCGAAAATTTGCAAGTTCAATTACTAGATGAACTTGATTATCACTTTAATATTATTGGTGTTACAGAAACTAAAATAACTAATTCAACCCAACTTAATTTTAATGTAGAAATTCCAGGCTATGAATTTGAACATGTTCCAACACCACTAGCTTCTGGGGGTGTTGGTATGTACATTGATAACACGCTGGAGTATGTAATACTAGAAAAACATTCAAATGATGCGTTTCAGGCTTTATGGATAGAATTAATTAATTCCAACAAGAAAAACATAATCTGTGGTATTATTTATCGACAACATAACAATCCCAATCGCTTTTTGACTTATTTTAATGAAACGATTGAAAAATTTAGCTCTACAGGAAAATCTCTCTGTATCATGGGAGATTTCAATGTAGACCTTCTCAAATCAGGAAACTGTAATTATGCTCAAAATTTCTTACTTTCTTGCCAAAGTTTTTCCCTCCTCCCATCAATTGACAAGCCAACTAGGATACACAATAATTCGGCTACGCTTATTGATAATATACTAGTAAATACACTTCAACAACAAATCTCTAGTGGTAATATTATATCTGACATAAGTGATCATTTCTCACAATTTTGTATTATCCAATCAGCAAGGGATAAATTAAAATGTCCAAAAAATAATAAAATGCGGGATTTCTCGCGATTTTCAGAGAAGAAATTTACAGATGAACTTTTGCAAATTAATTGGAATACAATTATTGAAAAAAATCGGCATGATGTTAATAAACTATTTTCATCATTTTACAATAAATTAAACAAATTAGTAAACAAACATGCACCGCGTCCAAATTCTTACAAAAATTTACCGATCTCTAATATATCCTTATCTATCTTATGGCATAACTGTTTGGGGAAATGCTGCACAAATGCATTTAAAAAAACTTTTAATACTGCAAAAGCGTGTTCTTCGACTAATGCACTTTGCTAATAATCGGGATCATGCTATTCCTCTTTTCAATAACACTAACAATTTACCAATAAGTATGCTTTATGTTGAATCAGTTTCCAGACTAATGTATGATATTACCAATGAATTAGCACCAATAAATATGATTGATTTATTTATCCAAACTTCTAATGTGCACTCGTATAATACCAGATCTTCAACTGCAGGCAACTATCATATGAAATATTCTCGCACAAATCAACAAAAAAATGCTTTTTCCAGAATTGGTGCAAAAGTATGGAATAATATTCCCATATATTTCCGTAACTTAGGGAGAAAGATCTTTACCAAAAAGATTCATGACTTACTTCTTGGTATCCTGAATGTTGAGAATGACTACCTTGAATTACCGATGATAATACAGAGAATATCTGATTAACTCTATGTGTCTGTATGACTATGTGTGTATATTTATTTACGTATAAAATACTGCTAAAAATTTAGTCTGTTCCATGTAAACTTCTACCATTCTTATATTATTCTATTATTAACTACTTATATACTGTACTATGATCTACTAATAACACCTCCCGCCTTGATTAGCTATTGCTATTTGCGGGTTAGTGTTTAATTTTGTAATTATAATTTTGAAGAATAAATTGAATTGAATTGAATTGAATTGAATTGATCATTAATGTTTAATAATATGCCAATATAAATTTATATATGTTAAAATATGCCAAATAATATTCGAACCGAATTTCAATGACAATATCATACATATCTTTGCTAACAAATTCCTCAATTGAATTTGCCACTACTGTATTTTTACTGATCTACTTAGATTCCGCGCATTATAAACAGGCATGTTTTGTATGGGTATACTATATTATAAAAAACGTTTGAAATAGCAGGCTGTCAAATCAAAACCTTGAAAAAATGCTCCCACACTGAAGGAAATCCCACCATGAGACTGCTCAAGAGAAAACCCTGGGGTATAAGACTTGTGAGTAATATACGATTGAGCAAAATGTTGCCAATTCCCCGCGGCCTGGGAGAACAAGGAAAGGTAAAAAATTAACGAAAGCCCTGGGGTACCCATGGGTTCCCCGGGGGTCGGCCCCAGGGGAAAGCTTACGATAGATGCATAAATACCACATACTGATGGCGTCCAAGAGACTAAAAAGACGAAAATTCAAAGCTATTTGGAACCATCTAGCAGTGCAAAGGTGAGGACTTTTATTCAAACAAGTAAAACAATGAACACTGCCGAACGCATAGCGAACTCCGCACCTTACATCGCCCTTGTCCCTGTTAGTCTAAATATACAATTTCTGACACAAGTTTGGTACGTTTACTATGGTTTATATAGGCGAAAGAAGTCAATCGGAGCCTAAAATGCAACGAGCTGGGGAACCATCTAGACAATATTGTAAGCGAGAATTTTTGAGTTACAAATCCAGCTAAGGCCACGCTGAAGACATATCGAACTCCGCAAACTTGGAATAAAAGCCTCAATTTGTACAGTTATGGATTTTAGATATTTCCTGTGTTTATTCTATGTAAGATATCGCCGCCATTATGTGCGTTATGCGCAGGCGCGCCACCATCTTGTCCCAAATTTCTGGTGACGTATTTTGCTCAGACTCGTCCAATAATTGATAATTAGTTATTTAAGTTAGTGTTGCAATATGAACCTTTAGGCCAAATAAAAAAATATCCCGGTTTCTCATCAGCGCCCGCGTCTGAAAATCGCGCCGCATTTTCATTTTTTCTTTTTTAAATATATTCAATAATTTATTTTATGAATATATTTAAAAAAAATTAGTTTGGCTTCCCGCGCTGTCTCGTTCGGACGAATACCGAATGGCTACCGAGTGACTTCCGATCTCGACTATCCCGCCAAACGTGATCCCTAAATGTCCACAAATGATCCCGAATCCTTAAACTTAAATCTCTTGAACTAATCCTTAAAATCAAACTTAAAGTTGGGAATAATTAATAAGGAGAAATAAAAAATAAAATAAAAAAGCGCATGCTTCATTTACTTTTTGAATAAGTTCTGATGAGAAACCGGGATATTTTTTTATTTGGCCTTATGTTATTTCTATTTTATTTTTATTTTGTGTCCTAAGGGTTAAGCTATCAATTGGGAAATTCCTGTTGCTTTCTCCTGTTGCTACTTATTAGTTATGTTATTTATTTACTGATTGTGTATTTATGCCTTTTCATTGTATCAGTGACGAAAATTCATTAAACTAAACTAAACTAAACTAAGATATATAACTGATATTGGGCATTTCACTCGATTACACAGCATGTTCTAAGGATTTAGGGTGAAGGAAAATTCGAGTGTAGAATATATACATTTTAAGACCAAACCGGGAGCAGTTGCAACTTGTAGTTGCATTTTTCGCAACTGCTCCCGGTTTGGTCTTAAAATGTATATATTCTACACTCGAATTTTCCTTCACCCTTCACCCTAAATCCTTAGAACATAAGATATATAACCTTCTCCGATAAGTCATTAGGCATGTGCGACGTCAAGTTGTCAAATTTGCATATCTCGCAAACTGGAATATCTCAAAAACGATGCAAAGAAACACAAAAATCTGCAAAAGATGTTTACTCTGTCATTGTTTTCTTTTAAATAAGACAAACTTATAAAGTTATAAGATTTTCAGCACTAAACAAAGAAATCTACCCACTGCCCCAACTTCCAAGTTCGCTTTTCCTCTTCCCTAATTCCGGCATTCCTAGTTCCCTCTTCCTATTTCTATTTCTGTTGCTCCCTTCTCTGCTTTCCCAATTCTTGTTTTCCCTGCTCTTCTCTTCTAATATCCCTTTACACCCAAATAGAGTTGTTTTTGTTTTTTAATAATGCAAATAATGCGAAATAATTGTAGGACGCAGTAAGTTTAAAAAGGACCCACAAACATAATAGCGGAGACAAAACAAGTTCTTGTTAACAAATTGTTTGTATTTTTTCTTTAGGTTACGTCAAGGCCTTGTCTTCAGTTTTGTCTACCACAGATTTTGACTTATAGTTATATTTTCTGTAGCTCCAATTTTTAATCTAATGAGTAATCTATTGTAATCTAATCTATAATCTAACTAAAGGTGAGGTAATACGGGCAACATTTTTCTTCAACTTTCAACGCAACTTGGTTGCGTTCCAAGTTGAAAAGCGTTGTTGCACGTTGTCACCTAACAATGATTTTGTTGTAAGTTGAAAAAATTTGTTGAAAATAGTAGACTCCAGTTCTACTTGCTGCAACATGCTGTTTCAACTTACAACAAAATCATTGTTGCGTGACAATGTTTGAGGTGGGTGGACCGGTAATACGTGCAACAACGCTTTTCAACTTGCAACGCAACAATGTTGCAATTTATTGCTATGTAATAATTAGAAGTTTTGAGTTAACCAATTTAAAATAAAAAAATTTTCAATATGAACATAAAATTACAAAACGCCAGTTGCTTAATTGAAATTATAGTAAATTCAAGTGGTCAGTACATTCATGTGAGGTTATATCAGAAGAGAAAATACTTCGGAAAATGCACGTTAAGTAAAGCAGTTTTGGATTCTTAATATCCCAATGACGGAATAAAAGTCGCGTGCACACCAGCCTGCGTAGTTTCCCACAATATAATTATCCCCGAAGGCCCGGAGCCCAGTGAGGGTGCTAATCTCGACACGCGTGGAACCCACTTATTACACGCGAGTTTGAAAAGCCATGCGAGATCATTTGAACAAAAATGTTTATACACACACACACACACACACACACACACACACACACACACACACACACACACACACACACACACACACACACACACACACACACACAATATATATATATATATATATATATATATATATATATATATATATATATATATATATATATATATTACCAAAACCGACGTTCCGCGGCATGCCCCAAAAAAACACGTCATGATTCCTGCCCAAAACATCAACGAATGTCTGCATTCCTAAACGTTTTTGGCTGGAGAATTCAAAAGTGGCAAGTGGACCAATCATATTTCAGTGATCTCACGGTGTCAATTTCAAAGGCTAAGGAATGCAGACGGATTTCGTTAATGTTTTGGTTGGAAAACATGACATGTTTATTTTGAGCCATGCCGCGCATCATCGGTTTTGGTAAAATATTTAACAATTATTCGCCGAAGGCGAGGTGAATATCGGTGTATAATAATCAAGACGAAGTCGAGGTTATTATTCACCGATATTCACTGAGCCTGAGGCGAATAATTGTTTTAGTATAAATACACATTTTCGTACTTTTAGGAAGAGCATTTTTTCAAAAATTGTTAATTTCCTTGTCTGTCGCATTGACAACTTTGGCTGGCGGCCATGCTGAATAAACGCTGTAGGTGATTATCGAGAATTAATCCGAAGTAGCCCGACCAATCAGCGCGCGTGATTTTCTATAATCACCGGTGTATTTATATATACTAAATATATATACATATATGTGTGTGTATGTGTGTGTGTGGGGGGGGGGGGGGGGGAGGTGTGGTGTGGACTTCGATCCACTTGCGCGGTTAGGATTGTTTGGCAATCGTAACGATGAAGCAAATCAAAGTCGAAAAAGACTTGGGAAAGCAGCTTTTTCGAATTGCGAATAGATATTAACTGTTAAAATATATCGCTTTCAAAAGAACATGCACGTAATCAACTTTTACGAATTACGTATAAAGAAGAACAATGTATTGAATTAAAGGAAACCGTCAACTCGAAATGGGGAAAAACAATACTGAAGAAAAACCGACAAAGAAAAAAAAAAAGTTAAGTAAAAACATAGAGCAGCCGCTTTCAGACTCGGTAATGCCAAACATTTAGTACTGGTAGCAACCAGGGCGCTCTAACACTGTTTAGGTTTCCGTGTTTATATCCTGTCACGGTCTACAACCCCTTTTTTGTTGGATGTTTTTGCTTGCCCGTTGTATTCTTTATTTATTTGCTTTTAGCTGCTGATTGTCGTCTTATGTTGTTTTATAAAATAACTTTCTTATGGTAAACCATTCATGGTGTTTGTTTATAGTTTGTTATAATATAAATAAAAATATAAATATAAACAAAATAAAAGATAGGAAGAGAAGTAATTTTTGGTCTGTAAAATGTACAAAAGCTGAGAACAGTTACATTTGAGATTGTTTTTGTACTATTACCTCTGACAACTGACAAGCAAGAAAAAGTGCAGATTTAATACGAAATTTTACAGAACTTTCTATATTTTCTTCAGTAGCCAGGTGGTAACGTCACTGGTTGTCACGCAAAGCGTCTGGCTCAAATCCCACTCAAATTCTGGCAGCGACGTGCAACTTTTTCATCGAAATTCTTTTTGCCGAATGTTGTCCTAAATTTTTTCCGTTGTTTTCCCTTTGTTTTTCAGTACTTTTTTAAAAAGATTAAAATAAACAGATTTCAATTTGAAATATTCTACTATATATTAAAGAGCGCGAGGGGTTGTTGCATTTTACGTATTTCTAGTAATGTATATAATTACTGCAAATACGTGTTCCGGCAGAAATAGTCTGGGGTAGGCTGAATGTTTACACTGGCAGGGCTCATAGAGATCACAAATAGAACCAGAGGGCAACAGGCGCATGCACCAGTGAACTCTAAAAAGACTTTTACAGTTCACTGTCGCTTACAGTCTTTTACAATAAACGTCGTTTTAGAATTAACTGGCATTTTTTCATGGAACAATATAGCTGAGTATATTAATGTACAATGGCTACCCAATGTTCAAAGAAAAAATGGCACAATGGTCAGCAATACCCCATGCATAATATGCCAACAATAATCTGTATTTAAAATATACGTTAATAAATAATCTAATAAAACCCAATGCAATTTAACCCAATCACCTATGCATGTGCAATTGTATATGTTATAACCTTTATTATGTGAAATAATTATTTGACACAATACATACGTACCATAAGGGGGTGTTTACCGGAGGCCGAACCGAACTCACGCCGGACTGACGAGGTCGGTTGTAGTGTTTTTATTCTAGATCATTCCCATGAGTTCGGCCTGAGATTCAGTTCACGTCGACCGCCTAATCTCAGGCCGGCTTTCCATGTAAACAGAATCTAAGTCTAAATCTGACCGACTCGGACCACGAGAAAAAGCTTTTTATAACCAACCTAATAAGTATATTTTCACCTCTCAAACTTAATACGTATAGGTTATTTTGAGGCCACGAGGGGATATGTATAGGATAAAGCCCGAGAACGAAGGATTTATGCTATATAAAGACCCGAGGACGCGAAGCGTCCAAGGGCTTTATATAGCATAAATCCCGAAGTTCGAGGGTTTTATCCGACTTAAATGATTATTGAGGAGGTTTTCCAACAACGTTTTGTCTATTTTTTCTACCTTGGACAAAGATTTTCCTAGTTTTTTCCTTCATTTCTTTTCTAATTAGTATTCATAGGGTTGTATGCTGTATACAACCCTCGCAAGAACAAAGAAAACCGACTCAATAATTATTTAAGTGATTTATTATAAACACATATCCCCGAGGGGCCTCAAAATAACGTACTTATTTTTCACACGGCGAGGTTGACAGGATTTCATAAGATAAGGAGTGGTGCGGGGGATATTTGACGGGAAAGTTGGAGGAGAATATTATAGCGAGGAATGGTAGAGGGGAATATTAATCTATTGTTTTGCCAGGGGCTATTGAATATATTCCCCTAAAAGAACAAAGGAAACCGAGGCATGTGAAAAATAAGATATGTTATTTCATCGGGTACTCGATGTTGTTTTTCAAAATAAACAGCTAAATCATGTCTTTCGTGGGTGGTGATCCGTGACAGTTTAAGTCGTCTTCTGTATCGTAAAAATAGACTCATTCAACTCTGAATCAGATTCAGAGTCAGACATTTAAAAAAAAGCAACAGGACCAAACTACACAAGATTGCGGAGAATCACTAAATTGAAGTATTCGCTGTGATCGCCCAAACACACGCGTATAAGCTTCTGTGAAAGGTCAAGTTCCCGTATGTAAACAAAAAACAAGCGCGCAATGCAACACCTGTCATCCTTTAATTAACATACTATCAGATCACTTGGTCTAGGGGGGCACTTCTGGAACACAGGGATATCCATTGGGTTGGCAACGACTCATGGTTAATTAATTGAAGCATTTTAACCATTGCTTAGAAGAAAGATTGAGTTTGTTTTCAAATTTCTTACCATCGACTTAGAACGCAGATTACTATAACAAAGACGTCATGCTTAAAATGGGCATTAAACAATACTGCTTAAAATTCTGACTGAATTCAAAATGTTACGGAATTATACAGTTCCTACAATCTAACAGCTCCTATAAAATCCCAGTTATTTAGTTCAAACGATAATCAGTGCTTAAACGAATCTTAAAATACCTATAGTTAAGCTGTAAAAACGCTGAAAATGTTAAGTAATAACTGTCTTTGGTTTTGGAATGTTGTGGTCGACCACGGTTAAATCCAAGGTTATATTGGGTTTAGCTTCTCACTGTCTAAACCTTAAACACTGGCTACTCTAATATATGGGCCAATTGCAAAACGGTGATTTAGTTAGACAGTGCTTAGCTAAACAATATTTAACTATCGTCTACCATTGCATATAAAAGCACTAGATGCGCAGAGCATTACTACTTATTTACCGACCGTGAGGCCTGTACTAGTGAAATATCGGACCGACGTTTTCGCACGGACAGAGCGAGCGAGTGCAGCGAAGTGAGGTTCGTGCAGAAAACGGAGGTCCGATATTTCACTAGTACAGACCGAACAGGCGAGGTCACGAAGTAGTTTATTATATGACTACAAGTGTTGTAAACGTTTTGTGAAAACTTGACAAAGTGTTAGGCTCGTATTCGCCACCATCTTTCTTGCGAACTAAACCAAAATGGTATATGTTTTTCCACTTTTAAAGTACTTTCCATTTAGCCAGAATCCTGAACTTTTTATCCCAAATAGCATTTTGCAATTGCTTTTGTTTGACATATCGCTCAAGGTTGTACGTTACATGACTTTCATTTTGTTTATAAAATTCTCTCAGCGATCTGGAACGGCAGATTCCAGACCGCTCAGGAACCAATCAAATTACTGGATTTCACGTTCCGGACTGCTCACGAAGATAGTCATATAATAATACTTCTTACACATCGATCGTTTAATTGACCACTTCACCTTAAAACTCGTGTAGTGTAATATGACAGCAAAATCAAAAAATGCGGAAAATAAGTCGTTCGGGCAACAGAGGCTAAATAGGAAAGTGAACGTTTATCGCAAGGCACTTACAGGTATTTTAAAACTCGTTTAAACACTGATTACCGTTAATAACGGTTAAGCGGCGTTTCTGCAATAGACCTTTCCGCATGAAGTGAATGGATCACGTCATGTTTCTTTTTGACAAATCTGATTGGCTAATGACTAATGTTTCTCCGAAGTTTTGGATGTCCGACGTTTTGCGAGAGCCAATCAAATCTCTCAACGCGTTATCCACGCACTTCATGCGGAAAGGTCTATTGGCCCATAAAATGCACTTTAAATTTCAACTTCAACTAAATATTATTGCACTACTAAATATTGAAAGAACAGTCCTAATTGTTTCAAGAAAAAAAGAAGAGAAAAATAGAAAGAAAACACCATGCATATCGTAGACAATCTGGAACATTCATTGCAAATGAAAACCACGTTGTATAGGTGTTAGTGACTATACGCTATACTACTTTCGGATTTACTAAATGACGTACATGATGACTCGGGTGAATTCGATCCACTTGAGAGTGCTGCTATATCATACGACATCATTTTACGGATCCTTCGTAAAATCACGTCTACAACATTATCTGTATTGTCAACATCATCGTTCATTTGCTTTTGCAAGGTTTTTATCTTTGAACGTAAATCTTCCTCATTATTGTCACATGTTGTTATAGCTGTAGTTTCGAGGGTTTTAATAAGTTCTCTGTAAAAGAATTAAAGAATTAGAAAGCGGCATTTAACGATCAAAAAAAGAAAGAAAAGCTTAATTGTACAGATCATGCAAGCAATACAAACTCGCATAAACGGAGAAATAATAACTACACAACTCATTGCTCGGCAGCCGAAGTACATGCACGACTTGTCTGACATTTAATTGACATTGTTATATGGCCGAGCTTGTTTTTAGGTCATGGCGCACGCTGATCCGTTTGCAGAGGTCCGGAAAAAAACTAGGGAAATAATTAACAGTTATACCATGAGCTCGAGTTGCATACGAGCGCAAATGGTATAACGGTTTTATTATATAGCCAAGCACTGTACAAGAGAAAAAATTACAGCGAAATGTTTGAAACAACAAACTTCCGGCATAGGCAACTAATACTTCCGCCATGCGTAACGATGCATTCACATAGAGTTCCCCGCTGAGCTGTTCGGTAAACAGCTTCGAAATCTTGTATAAATGATGTTGGAGAAGCAAAAAAATGTGTTAAGCAGATCAACAAAAAAGGTTAAAAGGTACCTTTATGAAGTCAAAAGGTGGGTCAGTTGTTTATATTAGCGTTAAGAACATGCTTTTTACTACTCCAAATGCTTATCTAATTAAAAAAAGTCTCTTTACTGGTAATCTCCTACGAAATGTGTGTTGTAAGCTTGATTTTAATCGTGAGTTTCTTTGTTTGTTTGGCAACAAATTAATATCAACCCGTTAATTTAGTCGGGTTTTGAAGTAAAAAGACGTAAGTTTTAGGTGAATTTTACCAATTAACATGCTAAATTGTGTATTTGTTAATGTATTTTACACAATGTTGTTTTTTTATACATTGGTTTGGGGGTGTTGATGTTTTTCTGTACAAAAATCCGTCAATTTCAACTCTTTTCGGCAGTTTAAAAAACATGCCGCCATCTCGTTTTTCCTCTACTAGTAGGATATAAGCTGATAGCCTGGTAGTAGGGAACCAATCAGATTACGCAAAAGCTCATATCCGATAGCATGCTATATAATAAATGGCTACAGCAAGTGCATACATGAAGAAAAGTAAAAACATGAACTGAAGCAAAGCGAGCAAGCTCAAAGGCCAATAAGATAAACGGTAACATCTGAAGACGAACGCAGTAAGAAAAAGAAAAGAAAAAAATCAAAAGCCATATAATAAGAAATTCTGTATTAACCTGTTTTGTCGGTCTGTTTGATAAATACTTTTCTGTGCGCAGACCTCACAATTAAGTTAAGTTTTTTGTAGCTGTAAATAATGATCATGCATGCATATACCTCCTATATATACTTCGATAATAACGAGATATGTAACAGGCGTTCGATAGACGTTCGTTAAGGTCAGATGATCAGATAGCCAAAAATTATAAATTAATCAATGTGTAATCTTCCGATGACCGTTAGAAGGTTGCACGTTCGATCATTTTCTGGGGCTCAGAAACATTTTCTGAGCATTTCCAAGAGCTTCCACTAGTCCACTAAATCGTCTATTACAATAATACAGCAAGCTTGGCAGACGTAGCGCATGCACACGTACCACTCCATATAAGCAACCAGATATAAATAAATAAACAAACAAACAAACAAACAAACAAACAAACAAACAAACAAACAAACAAACAAACAAACAAACAAACAAACAAACAAACAAACAAACAAACAAACAAACAAACAAACAAACAAACAAACAAACAAACAAACAAACAAACAAACAAACAAACAAACAAACAAACAAACAAACAAACAAACAAACAAACAAACAAACAAACAAACAAACAAACAAACAAACAAACAAACAAACAAACAAACAAACAAACAAACAAACAAATATACCTTAGATTTTTACTATAATTTTGCAGTTCTTGACACGATTGTTGAAGTTTCTCAGCAATAAGATACATATGACTCCTTCTTGCCCTCTCCTCGATCTGTTCTGCCTTTAATAATGAACTAGCTTCTTTCTCACAAATATAGTCATTTCTTACCTGTTGTAATTTAGCAAAAACCTGTGCAAACGGAAAAATACAGAAGTAATCTAAAAGCAATGCTTCGATTTGGGCCAGCAGAGCAAAGGTCGCGCTACATAAAGAAAAGCACATAAAATCGCCTCGGTCTCTTACAAATCACCCTCCCCCCCCCCCCCCCACACACACACACACATCAATGTTCTTTCATTTTATCAAAAAATGGCAATAAAGTGGCAACGTTTAATGGGGGGGGGGGGGGGGGGGAGAGGTGGAAAGCGTGGTGACTTTTAGGTGATGTACCAATGGCCTTGATTGGTGAATACATATTTCGCGTGATTCGTTTCATTTTCAATGGCCTCTTTGTTGTATTTAGCCAGGATTGCAGTTCAGAGTTTGAACTGTGCAAGAGACCTGGGTCGCGATAAAGCATTCCTCACTCATAACATGAGGCTGAAAGTTGAGTACGGAAGACACCTTTTGAACGGAATTAGCAATATAAATTTAGTTTGTCTAATTTGAAAGAACTCGTGTAGAGTAGTAACGGAAGAGCTTTTACAAGGGTGAGTTCACAGAACAAATTATTTTCACTTACATCAGCTAGTTGCAGTTTAAGACTGTCTACTTCGCGTCCCCCACTTTCCGATGACTAAAGGAGACAACAACAACAAAAAAAGTTAAACATAAGCTATTTTCCCCCCTGGAAACAAGTAGCGCATGTAATGGAATTAACACCGCTGCCAAACGTTTTACGCCTGCTCGACGTCCGAGCCCGTACCTCAAAAAAAGAGCGGGAAAACACTGAAATATTTGGACTGGTTCGAGAGTCCCACACTCCCACACAAAAGTTTAAAATAGGCATGCTATGCACGCATGTGTCCACCGCGCAGTTGCATTGTTACTTCAATCGCGCCTTTTGCCCCCTCCCCTCCAACGGACCCTATTCCCCCAAACCTCGCTGGCTGTTGCATTGTCAAGAGTAGAGTCGATAATATTCCCCGAGCCCGGGCGGAGGGCCGAAGGCCCGGAGCCCAGTGAGGGTGCTAATCTCGGCGTGCGTGGAGTCCACTTTACACGCGAGATCAAAAGCTGAAAGCAATTCTGAAACCTGTTTATATATATATATATATATATATATATATATATATATATATATATATATATATGTTATCAAATCCACAACTTGCGCAGTTCGAATAGCAGGGTACTGGTAACTAACCTGTTAAATTATTCAAATGGTTTAAATTTACGTCAGCAAATTATAATTTATAAGTTCGGTTGGATTACGAAATAGTTTTTCAACGATCATGACGAAAGAAATCTTTGCCACAAAAAATGGTTTCAGCTATAAAATCAGTATACATTAATATTACCATGGAAAAAGACCAAAGAAAGAAGGCTATCAAGAGATGTGGCAGCGAGAAAAAGACAACAATAAATACTTAAAACCACTGGAAAAAGCCTAAAAATTAATACGATAAAGACCGAAAACGATGCCGACCGAAATGTAACTGAAAGAAGGATGTGTCCTGAAACTGTTCAAAGCCGGTAAAGAATTTTGCTCTGGTGTATTATACATAACTCGAGAGGGAACGATGAAGAAATTTTGAAACAAACGGCTTTTTAGATCATGAAGAGAACTGACTATGATACCTTGTCATATTTATGTGTCAACAATGAAAAAAGTAAGAAACCGCGAACGAGAAAAACAATCCGAAAAGACTAGACTGAATTGGTGACAAAAGTGACAAAACAGTGACAAAAGCAGGAAAAAAAAGCAGAGTTAAAACGGAAGAAATCTTGAAAATGAAAATTAATATAAATAATATATTGTCTAGAATTGACTTTGAATGCTAGGACGGTGACATTGTGTCTTTTCTTGGCCACTGTTTATATATATTTTTGAATGAAAATTTGTCATTTGGTTCATCTCGTTGTTTTTGTTTAATATTGACTTCCCATGTTCTTTCGGTGTGTCAATACATGACTACAGATGAACCTTCCTAATTAATTTTCTGGGATGTTTTCTGATCTGTGTGTCATTAATACAACAAAAAAACAGAAATTAGGGGGGGGGGGGGGGGGGGGGGGGGTTAAAAAATGCACATAAAGCGGGCGAGGGGTTGTTGCGTTCATTTATTTCTGGTAAATATTGTTATAATTCAAGGCTTCTATTAAGTATTGTTATAATTCAAGGCAACATCAATAGTAAAAGGAATACGATTATACTAATTTAAAGGTGAATCAAAATCGCTACTGCGCATTTGCGGAGATACATGTATTCATGTTTCTTTGTTTTGATGGGTGAGTGAAATTTGAAACCTGCGTTTCCATGCTATTATAGAGCCAAACTGCCTGAGTCAGAGCTAATTGACTGTGAAACTTGTTTAATCGAAAGCTGATATTTCGAAACATTTCGCTTAGAACTTCCCAAAATTTACGAAGAATAGTATTTTGACTATGTTCTTAATTCTGCTCATGCAAACAAATGTGCGTGAAAATGTAAAGCTGCATGAACGTCAGAGAAATATATTGTACACACACGGCGTTTCGCGGACTTTATATTAAAATGCAATTATCGTATTTCCTCTATTAAGCCCCTGGGGGGGGGGGGGGGGGCTTATTAATTTTGGACCATCAAGAGAGGGGGCTTATTAGAGGGAAGGGGCTTATTAGAGGGAAGGGGCTTATTAGAGGGAGGGGGCTTATTAGAGGGAGGGGGCTTATTAGAGGGAGGGGGCTTATTAGAGGGAAGGGGCTTATTAGAGGGAAGGGGCTTATTAGAGGGAGGGGGCTTATTAGAGGGAGGGGGCTTATTAGAGGGAGGGGGCTTATTAGAGGGAGGGGCTTATTAGAGGGAAGGGGCTTATTAGAGGGAGGGGGCTTATTAGAGGGAGGGGGCTTATTAGAGGGAGGGGGCTTATTAGAGGGAAGGGGCTTATTAGAGGGAAGGGGCTTATTAGAGGGAGGGGGCTTATTAGAGGGAGGGGGCTTATTAGAGGGAGGGGGCTTATTAGAGGGAGGGGGCTTATTAGAGGGAGGGGGCTTATTAGAGGGAAGGGGCTTATTAGAGGGAGGGGGCTTATTAGAGGGAGGGGGCTTATTAGAGGGAAGGGGCTTATTTAATGGGCTTAATAGAGGGAGGGGGATTATTTAATTTTCCAAATTTCTAAAACCATCTGTAACCGATTTTCTGTTAATGGAGCTATTTATTTAAAATAGAACGTCTTGGTTTAGTAGACGGGGGTGCTTAATAGAGGGGGGCCTTATTCTTACTTTTTACTGAATGATGGGGGCTTAATAGAGGAAATACGGTACTTATATTTCGAAAACTATACCTTAGAACAACACGAAATTTACGGAGAATGGTATTTATTATTAACGTTTACCACATGCAGATAAACGCGCGTGAACGTTAGCTTAAAGTGTCCGAGCGTGAGCGTAACCATTTTCCACCACTATTCACCAACATAATACACCAAGGACGGTAAGTCACAACCAGGATCTAAATACCTAAGCCTTATAATTTACTTTTACTTTTATTTTACATTTTACAAAACATAGTGAAATAAAGATTATAAACACAAACCCAAAGGCGCACGGGAATAGTCGGGAGTGAACGTAATAAAGCAGAGTGCTTATTTGAAAGCTAATATTTCGTGTAGTATACGTATAGCCTAGAACTTCACGGAATTTACGAAGAATGCTATACTGAACATGTTCTTTGGAAAGCAACAAATACTTGTTCTGGCCCTATCTTCCTTCTCGAATCTTAGGCGAATTGAATCCAACTTCTCGAATACCTCGCGATCATATCGACATCTGACGATAGTTGTCGAGCATGACGTAAGTGAGGTCCAAGACAATCAAGCAAGCGCGCAAGCATCACGTCGACATAGTGGCTCCCGCGCTGATGATCAGCGGTGGCCACAAAAATATAAGCATCTTACCAAAAAAATAGGTACGCAATGCGTACATGTGACACAGAAAGAGATATAGACTTAAGAAGCAATGCATGAAAATGCGTGAAACGCACACAGACACACACAAAAAAAATGATAGTTCAGTATTTTAAATCATTTTATACATGTATCGCTAATTTGAACATGGTACATACTATACATACATCTTTACTGGCTGTTTCCAAAACATAGCATATATGAGCATCATAAACATGCCCCCAAGTTTTACATGAAATGAACTTGTAAAATTCAGATTTTTGTACAAAACCAGGATAGCTTATCTGGTGGATAAATCCTAGCTAGAGAACCGCTCTAGTGGTGCTTTGAACAACCCAATTTAACTTTTATCCACTAAACAGCACTATCAGATACATAACTATTCAGTGGATAAAATTTTATATTAGGTTGTTCAACGCATGATTAGTGCTGTTCTTTAGCTAGAACTTATAAACTAGATAAGCTATCTCGGCTTTGTACAACTCACCCCAGATCATATACATGTAGATTATTTTTGTGGAAACACCACGTAAAATATTTTCCATGGTGTATACACAAAAATAATCTATATTACATTATCTCCATGAAAACTTTCAAAGAATTAATCACCCAGATGATCAACATTGTGTTCCAAAACAACATTTTATCTGTCATAAATATGCTGTCAGTGGCATTCGACTGTAATGCACATCATTACCATTTTGTGATTCTTGCTAGTATTTTAAATAAGACAGTACAACAATACTCAGTATTGTAGTTTCAACAGATATATTTCTTCATTTCAAGGCTTTCAACATATTCAAGGCTTTAAGTTTCCCAACAGTTCACAATAGCTTTTCAACAATTTATCAAAATATACAATTGGTGGCACTTTAGTAGACACCAGATTATAGAATATTTTAGTACTTTCACAAGAGTCAAACATCTGGTGTATCTACTATTCTGTGGTCAGACCATTGTAGCAGCTCTGGTGTGCACAAACTTTGGTTTCTTAATTTCATTATACAAACTATTGAACAACACCTAAAACAAGTAAACAAAGCACCAAGTCAAGGTTTTGTAATGTCTGTGTAACAGACAACATATTTTGTCCGCATAAATTTCTTATATAATACATCTCTATAGTGTAAATACAGGGCACTGTGATATATACATGTACTTCTCAAACTCATTAATAATACATAAACCAAACGCATAAGAAAATCATAAGCGATATGTGATCAAACACTTGGATAGATTAATAATCTTACCTCAAACTTATCTTACATAAAATACTGATTCATTTGAGAACTGATTCATTTCCTGATATGTTTGATCTTGAAACACTTGAAAGTTGTGTTTGATATAATATCAAAACACCTAGCTCGAAGTTAGTTAACACACACTTTTCACTCTTAGTGTATGCACTGGTGTATGATATATACATGTACATGCAGTATAAACATGAGTCACTGACCAGTGAGCACAACCAAAATTAAACTTAAGTTTAAATTATCATTATAAATCATTTATATCTAAGACTTTGGCGTATATTGACAATTTATTTACAGATTTTGTAAACAACGTCTCAGTTTTGAAACTATTTCTTACCTTGTACAAACTGATCAATGACAGAAACCGTTCCAAGAAGAAAAAATTTGCAAAGTTCACGAGAGAGCAACCAAAATGCGAAGATGAGTTCATTCCCCACGAAAACAACTCGAGTACTTCTCGAATACCTGGCGATCAATGGCGAACTTCTCGACTATATGGCGATCGTGCCGAATATTTGGCGATAGCTGTCGAGTATGACGTAGGCGAGGTCCAAGACAAGCGAGCAAGATCACGCCGACATTATGGCTATCAGCGGTAGTCACAAAAATAAGGTAGGTAATTTGTGCATGGCTTCTTTGTCAATATTGTAACATGTGCTGAAATATCCCCTTCGTAATTCCATGCCCCTTTTTTAAAACACAAATGAATAGTCAAGCCTTACTTAGTCTTCACTGTCTGGTTGTTGTTGCCACGGCTAGTTCCCACCCCTCTTGCAATGTTTACTCTAGCAAATTCACGCATGCGCAAACGTTTGGCAGCGGTGTTAATGGAATTATTGAATATGACTCACCCATCCTGTTTCTTGCTTCCACTTTGCAATTGCTGACTGAAGTTTTTTTCTCGGACCTAACCTAAAAAATCAAGTGAACCATTTACAACTGAACTTTCCCATAGTAACCGGTGACTTACGTTTTCCTGAATAAATACAGGGTTGGAAAAAAGCTGGTACCATCCGTGAGGAACATTTACTATAGCACCAATGAACTTACCAAATGGATCGTTTTTGAAGCTATTTAAGGCATTTGCAGTATCTGATAAAACGCTGCTGCTCATGTTTTAAATATTACATAAAACAATTTAGAGTCTGATGGTACCGAACGTTCCCACTCACAAAAAAGGTATTTGAACCAAAACTGTTCGAAAAATCCTCGTCGCCAATATAATGATGCTTGAGATCACTTTAAATATACACTTTAATACACAAACATAGATACAATAAGACACGGATAGATCACCTCCCTTCTCCTTCGGCCCGCGTTCCTCCCACAAAGCGGTTTCCACCTTAGGGATCCACGCCACAGAATAGATACTCAACCAGAAGTCCAACTCCCGTGAAAACTTGTCAGATTTTTCATGCGCATGCGCGAGATTCGTCATACTGTGACGTCACTCGGCAAGCGTGCCATTGACTATGCCCTTACCCCTCCTGACCAAATTGTTGTTTTTTGACGTCACTCAGCAAGCGTACCATTTGCTGAATTCGCAAAATTTGCTGGGAAAATGGATAACTTCCAACTACGCATTGGTGAAAGACATCGTGTACGTATGTTGTTAACAATTTCATAAGCTTTCATTTGGTGTATAATTCATGTTTTCCCGTTATCTGTATTTTTTTTTAAACATTCAAAATAAATGCTCGTACTATTGCTGCTCAATGGGAAGGGAACTTCTCCCAAATGTTGTAGAATTTTGAATATTGTTCATAAAATACTAGAAATACATGAATGCAACAACCCCTCGCCTGCTTTATATGCATTTTTTAACCCCACTCCCCCCCCCCCCCCCCCTAATTTCTGTTTTTGTTGTAATGACACACAGATCATCTTCAAATTTTATATGTATATATTTTTGAAACACACACCCCCTGATTAAAATATTAAAGCCCTCCTGATATGCATTTATAGGGTGACTAACTGTGTACTTTCAGATTTCTGATTTGGAAATTGAACATATGAAAGCAAAACGAAGGTTTCATTAATTGAACTATAGCTGTAAAACATATATTCATTGTTTATAGGTTTCCAAGGGAATTATTTTTAGCAAGTCTTTAAATGGCTTCCCTCTGCTGTTCTGCATACATGTTTTGCAAAGGCAGAATTAAAAGTCAACAGCTCCAAAACTACATTTATAGTATAAAGTCTAAGATAAAAACAATTCAGTAGAATCGGATTCCAGAAAGAAATATTAAACAGACAACGTTTGTGGCGAAAATTTGGAAATACTGCCTAGAAAATCGGTAAAGTCGGCCCATGAGTATTATAAATAATAAGAAGTGCATATACACAGTTCAATGAAAAACACCACGTCCAGATAACTTTCACAAGTTTTTAAAAAGGTAAGCACGAATATAAGTGGAGCTGTATATCATTTAGGTTTAAGCGAAAACATGAAAACAACACAATGTATTAAACTTTATATAATAGATGCTAGATTAAGTTTAACGGACGAGTGACTATAAAAGGGCTTTTATTTAAACGTATTGCCGGTCTTGGAACTTAATACAATGAATCCAATCAGCAAAATAAATATACAAATCCCCTACCTGAGTTACCACAACCACTGCCAATTCAGATCGACTTTTTGTTTACCATAAAGCGTTTAGTGTCTTTAGTATCTTCAGGTTTTCTGGTTTCTCTTCAAGATATATTAAACCGCCGTTTGTTGTTTTAGTAGAGCGGGCTCCATTTCGTTTCTTTCGTTTCGCAAAATATAGCCATAGATTTAGTTTAAAATTTTGTGGTGCTTCATTGTCCGTCACCATGCAGTAGCCAACAATTCTTACCGCACGACACCCTACGACGTATATATATATATATATATATATATATATATATATATATATATATAAACAGCTTCCAGATTTTCGTCTGCCTTGCTTTTTCTACACGCGTGTAAAATGAACTCCACGCGTGTCGAGATTAGCACCCTCACCGGGCTCCGGGCCTTCGGCACGTCGCCCGGCTCGGGGACTAAACACAGCAGGTTGAGCTTTATATCAAACAGAAGATACTGTAAAATTATATCTGTGGTAGAAATTTCAAGTTTCTTGCTTAACGGAAAGTATTTAAAAAAAGAGGAAAACGTTTTTCATTTTGTTTGGTGTGAAACGGGTGAAATGAATTGGTGAAGTTTGTTTTTCCTTTTGCAGTTGTGGTGTTTGCTATTTTATATAACTTTGCAAATAATGTATGTCTGAACTTCAGATATGTTTTAAACAAAGGCTAATTAAAATATAAAGCTTTGTTTTTTTGATGTAAAAGAAATTTACACGGTTCTTTTAAAGTTACAGATTAACAACAAACTAGAAGATGAGAATTTATATATTCCAATATCCTTAAAATATGTTCAAAAATATGTTCAGTAATGTTCACCTAAAACTTTTTCTGCTTCAGTTAGAAAACTACAAACTTTTGCAGAGCTTTATCTTTTAATTAGCATTTGTTTAAAACATATCCGAAGTTCATACATACATTATTTGCAACGTTATATAAAATAGCAAACACCACAACTGCAAAAGGAAAAACAAACTTCATCAATTCACCCAGGTCAGACAAAAATATAGGACGATTTCCCATTTTTAAAAATACATTCCGTTAAGCTAGAAACTTGAAAGTTCTACCACAGATATAATTTTATAGTGTCTTCTGTTTGATATAAAGCTCAATCTTCTGTGTTCAGTATTTTATGAACAATATTCAAAATTCTATCACATTTGGGAGAAGTTCAGTTCACATTAACGAGAATTGGTACGAACATTTTGAACATTTGAAAAAATACAGATAACGGAATAACGTGAACTATATACCAAATGAAAGCTTATGAAATTGTTAAAGGTCAACTATACCTTTTGAGGTTATTATTATTTTCTGTTAAATTCGAAAACGTTTATTCCAAAACCGAAGAAAAAATTAAAATCGGTCACTCGGTTCTGTTTTTATGTTCTGTCAAAGATCGAGTTTTGGCCATTTTTCTGAACCATATTTAAACAACGACCGCGTTAAAAGGTAGCCTGGCACTAGCAAACTTGTGACGTCATACCGGTAAAATAGAGCTCGCTTCGGCAAAAGGCTACAACATTGTCAACATGCTAACCAGGATAGTTTATCGAAAAGATACCCGGCCACAAGTTCGACTCCACGAGTTATCAAGAATGGCTTTGGTACTTTAGTTTACCAAACGGTACAGCAGTACAACGGGTTTTCGCAAGAAAAATACTACGCCTAGTAGGCCAATGTCACCTGGAGGGGAAGAAGGGTACGATTCATTTTTGTCTTGATACTGACAAAACTATTGGGTTTTAAACTATATTATTAGTTCTAAGTATTGAGTTATTGATTTGACAGAAGTCTGGATATACATAGCTTGTCAGAACTGTAGTTTTTCTTTTGCGAAATTGGATCTACTGCCGTAGCTTCATCTATATCACCTTCTACTTTAAGTACCGCAAAACTCACCCAAACACAATTAAAAAGACTCGCTGACAGAGCGTGAAGAAGATATACGTTAAAATGCCCCCAAAATACTGCTAATACACGTATTTGCGTGAGTAAATAGGTGGCAAATCAAAGCTCGAACATTGGAACATTTCTGCAGTAATTAGACAACTTACCGGTATGACGTCACCGATTATGTAGTACCCATTCTTCTGCACAACTCGGTCGTACATCAAGAGGTACTTAGAATCTCCCCCCAGTAAGTCATGCGCTTTTACTTCACATTCATTTTTTTCTTCACTTTTGCAAAGTTAGATGATAACTGCTTTGAAAATAAATATAACCTCAAAAGGTATAGTTGACCTTTAACAACATACCTAGACAATGTCTTTCAAAAATGCGTAGTTTTGAAGTTATAAGCCATTTTTTTCTATAAGCAAATATGGTGGGAAATTAAGAATTGTGAAACCCAGTTTCAGGGGGCAAGGCCTGAAACCAAGAAGTAGCTTGCTAGAAAAATGGCGGCAATTGATTTATCATTTTATAGACATTTTAACAAGTTAAAGATGATGCAGAAACTTGAACTATACAATCTAGCGCACTTTGCTTACAGCCTCGTACCCAGGCTCTTTTCTGTTGCATGGTCAGGGGGGGTTCAGAAATCTCCAAATCTTGAAATTGGTATCGCAGTCATACATAGCTCGGCAAAAAGACTGAGCACGAGTAACGCATAGGTAACCCAAGAGAGATGTCAAGAATAGTGTGCTGCCTCCCGGTTTAATCAAAGCCCTCATTTTAGAATCTCATAGTTATTCAAACGTGCATGTCTAAAACTTACATATGGTTAATACTATTTCTTTCCTATTGAAGGTATGTCAAGCGTAAACAAGTTGTGTTTTAATTCCTTGTCAAGTGTAAACACTGCCATCTTGAAAATACTGAAATCTGTCAGACCTAGGTGCCGGTCATCAAATACGCGCGTGCTTTAGTACGACGGGACTAGGCTGGTATACACTGATAACTGCCACTAAAGCCTGGTTTCCATATATTTGTAATTGTTGTAATTCGGTCGGCGACTGTCGCCGATCAAGTCTTACAACAATGACAACTTAATGGAAACGCTTGTTGTAATCCAATCGGCGACTGTTGTAGAAGTTGAATCAGGTTCAACTTCTACAACAATTACAATATTCGCCGATGCGACAACAGTTAATGGAAACATCAATCGCCGACAGTCGGCGACTTTTTGCTACATGTTTGCAACGTAAAACACAAAATTATTTGGATATGGCAAAATTAGCTGTTGCATTTTAGATTACACAATGGTGTATATTAGTACACAGTAGTCTAATTTATAATATATAGTCTATTTTGAAGACTTTTCCCTCAAGTGGGGGTATCTAAAACAAGAAAGCACCACTAATCACTTACTTTATATCAAGATCTTTAAAATCACCTTCTGTTAAACTAATTAAAATCCTAAAGTCCACGGCCTCGTCATCAAAACGTTTTTTGTATTTTTCAAGACGCAAGTCTTCTAAAAACTTGTCTAGTCTTGGTAAGGTATCACTAACATATTTTCCAAAGTGCTTTGCTTCACCTGTCATATATCTATAAACAGAAAACAAACAATACAATAGAAAATCAAAATGTCACTTGAATGTCAGTTTGAACCAATGCACCGTAAAGTTCTGAAAGTAGCCGGGCGAAATGGGCAGCTACTTTCAAAGGGCGGTTATTTTTCACAGTGAAATTAGGTTAAAAAGAGAGAATTTATATGAAAGAGCAAAGTATAAAGGTGGTAAAGTGTCGAGATTAAATTTGATAGTGAAATATTCACGTTTCTAGCGGAGCCCTTCATCAAAGTAAAAGTATGTGATAAAATAAACAAAACAAGAGCTATATTTTTATGTACGTTACTCTTTTGGCATATGTATAGAAAATAATACATGGATGCGCGGAAATATGAAATTTATTTTGAGTGTTGACTAGATATCTCACGAGTGAGCAAAGCGAACGATCGAGTGAGATAACTTGGTCAACACGAGAAACAAATTTCATATTTCCAAGCATTCATGTATTGTTCTATTTATTATATAAAAAATAGTCCTATTTCCGCACAAAAATAGAGCAGTAAACTCTATAGTGTGTTTCACGATAATCGACACATGTAAGATTATCGTTTTTATTCGTGGCGGAAAAATCAATAAAACACTCTATTTTATATAATAAAAGCCGTTTTACTTTATTTCATTACATTTTCACTCCGATAAAGGGCTCGGCTCAAAAAGTCAGTATTACGTTTACTAAGGTTTATTCATACAATCAAGTAAACAAACGCGCGGCAGAACGAGTTAAACAGTTGCCGAGTTGGCCCGCTTTGCCAGGCCAACTCGGCAAAAAGCCAATTACATGGGGAAAAGGTGAAATTTTCAACTCGCTTAACCGAATTGACTCGGCAAGCAGCAACTGGGATCCCGGCAAGGCGGGCCAACTCGGTTGCCATGTAATCGAAATTTTGAAACAAGCGATGATAAATATACGAAGCGGGCCACTCGATTAGCCGGGCCTGCAACTCGGTTAACCGGGCCAACTCGCCTCATATACATGTAATCGGCCCCTTAGGCCTAGGTCAAACGTCGCTCTTCTCATGTGCCGAACCTAATGAAAATGAGCTAAATCCTTTGTTTATGCTGATTTCCATTAGGTTCGGCGCATGAGAAGAGCGACGTTTGACTTAGACGTAAAGATCTTTGTAGTTCACCACCTTTTCACTTCGCTCTATCCAAAACACTGCTTATATACGCAGCACTCTGTATATTTTTTTACAAGCTCTCGAATTTATTAAAGTACTTCGTGAAAATACATGTAAGTTAGTGCATTATATACCAAAAAATATTTTCGTATGTTAAACTAGAGTTGGGACACGTTTTCGCAAAATACCTACAGTAACTGTATTGCCTGTATCAAAGCAAAATAAGGCAAGACACGTGTGCTCCGGTTTTGAGCTCCAAACCCTAACATTCTCACAATAACACTTATAGAAGCAACAGTTGATCTAAATTTCGCAATGTACCAATAGTTAGTGTAGCGCCATTTCCGAAGTCTAGGTTGAAAGACGAGTCAGATCCTCAGGCAAGAAAAAATATTCAAGTATAGTGCAGTGCAGTGCAATGCAGTGCAGTGCAATGCAGTGCAGTGCAGTGCAGTGCAGTGCAGTGCAGTGCAGTGCAGTGCAGTGCAGTGCAGTGCAGTGCAGTGCAGTGCAGTGCAGTGCAGTGCAGTGCAGTGCAGTGCAGTGCAGTGCAGTGCAGTGCAGTGCAGTGCAGTGCAGTGCAGTGCAGTGCAGTGCAGTGCAGTGCAGTGCAGTGCAGTGCAGTGCAATGCAGTGCAATGCAGTGCAATGCAGTGCAGTACAGTGCAATACAGAGCAGTACAGTACATTAGTGTGCCTGTATTCACGAGAAGTTACATAAAATAATGACATACTGTTGAAAGATACTGTCCACTGGTGTACCAACTGGAGTTCTATCAGAGTCAGGAAGAGTATCTATAAAAAATATTATGTAATGTTTAATAAACTCGCATCACGTGTTTTACCAGGTCAAAAACCACTGGGCAAAACGTTCCGTTATTGGTTCTTTTTTGTTATTAAATTCGTTACTATTTTGTATATAAAATTGTATGTTCATTAGTATTATCTCTGACGTCAATAAATTTTATCAGGTATAAAACCATTGACCCGGTACTGATTCCCATTGTGTTGTCCTCATGAATTATTAATGAAAACTAACACTATCTTTTGGTATATTTTCCTTGGCTGGTAACCTTATTCTCTTATTTAAATGGTATTGGCAATAAAAATTAAGTTTATCTCATTTGCAAGAATTCGTCAGATGGTATAAGAAGACCTTTTACAATTTTTCCGTATCTGTTTTGGTTTTGAAAATATTTTGACTAAAGACAGCGTGCTGTTCGCCATCTTGGAAGTATTTTCGATATGCAAAATTATGCGTGTGACGACATAACCTAGTCTCCCTCGCAGCCGTTCTGTTCTTTGGGTCGGAGTCTAGTCCCTCCCCACTAACGTCTGCTCAACAGAGCGGCACATTCCGTTCCGAGAGATTGACCAATCAGAGATAGGCTCCTAAAACCTGGTAGGCTGACCTTCAACTTGGCCATATATACAACATGCCCGAGCTTGATGAAAGTTATGGTGTAGTATATAATTATGGTGAAGCTGGAGTATTTATATAGGACCGATACAAAGAACGCCTGTAAATGAGACTACCGAGTCTGCGACGGATTCGTTGGACAACGAAAGAAAATCTGAATCGGCGAATCCGATACCATGCATCTACAGCTATAGACCTTGAGGCTTGAGCTGACCGTTTTAACCAATATTTCGAAGACTATTACTTATACGGTTTAGTAAAAATTTTACGTGAATAGAATCAATAAGATGATGTTGTAACTGTGAATCGCGATATGAATACATGGGCATGAAATAAAGTTAAACGCGTCACTGGAATATATGAAGCTGGCCCAGGACGGCTTTATTTAGCACGACAATGGTGTAATTTCATTGGTCCATGTACGCAAAAGGAACGGAATGTGTCGCTCTGTTGAGCAGACGTTAGTGGGGAGGGAGAGTCCGACCTAAAGAACGGCTGCGAGGGAGACTAGGCATAACCAGGGAAAAGTGAAATTTTTATATTGCCAACCTTATGACATTATGAGCGAGAAACTCAATTTTTTCTCGCGCTATTTCCATTTGAAATTGACCCACAACATTTAAAAAGCCTTCCGTGGAAATCTGGTCACCCACGGAGTGGTTTCATCAGGTTTACCCTGGTTGTGACGTCGCCAATTTCCAAGTTAATTAGACCCAATATTACAACAAGATGGCGGACAGCACGCTATCTTTGGTCGAAATATTTCCAAAACAAAAACAACTACGGAAAAATTGTAAAAGGTCTTCTTATACCATTTGACGAATTCTTTCAAATGAGACAAACTTATTTTTTATTGCCAATGTCGTTTAAAGTACATAGAAAACGTCTGATGCTACATGATAATACTTAATAATTCAGCAAAAGATGCGGATTGAGATATACAAGCAAACACTGCTATAAAGAAACAGCACCAAATATTTTGTTGTTAGTTATCCAGAACAAACGTCATTTAAACAAGAGGCCTGGGTCAGGCGTCACTCGGGCGGAGGTCTCCTCCGCAGAGTGGGAGTGGACCAAAGAAGATCAGATCGAAGGCTGAATGCGGTGCATACTTCAAAGTTGGTGAACATATTTACCATCAAGACAGTTGTCAGCCACATCTGATCGCTATTAAACTACAAAGTCATCCAGTCAGTTTCGAAATCTACCAACAGCGTGCAAGAACTTTTAAAGACAAACATTGTCGCGTATACGGAGCTCTGAGGTTCCAGCCAAGGTCGGTAAGCTAGCCCGGGCTAACCGAGATCCCGGTTGCACAAAGCGAGATCTCGGCTAGGTGGGCTGCCTCGGTTCTCATATAAACGCAAGGTGAAAATTAATTACTGATCAACAATTAAGTATATTTCAATGAACAGCTCCAAGGAAGAATACTTCGAACAACAACTCGAGGAAAGGCGACAAGAGAAATCACAAATACGCCTCATGATCTCAGTTTTGCAAAGCCTATCGGGGCCGGATGGTGCAATAATTGCCAATCCTCGATGTAGACAAAAACATAACACAGAACGAGCCCGAGTAATGATTGTAAATGAACTTTACTCAAGGTTAGGGTCGAATACGTGTATGCGCGCGTATCATAGCAGTCACTGGCAGACTATGGCGTCATGACTGGTGAATTGTTGCTATACAACTCATGAGTTGTATGCATGTAGCGTCTTTGTTACGAGACAGATATTGTGCTGTAATGTGGCATCACATCTTTCGCACTGCGACCTGAAGGGTCATTTGCTTTGTTGTGTCCCTGTTGCGAGACATGTAGCTTGCTTTGACGTAGCGTCATATTCGCTCATTGGTGGGTGTCTACATTTTGCACTATGGAAAGTTGCGTTGCATTGTGGGACGCTTTCAGCGTGGCCTGTCGCACTTCTGCTCTGAAGTCGTTCGATTGCGCCCCGTTTCTGTTTGGGAGATCTACGATTGAGAGTAGGTGGTAAGTATTAGTCAATTCCACTGATATGATCACTGTGACAGGTGCCGGAGGTTGTCCCGTGGCAGAGTTGCCATGGTTACCCCTTTTGCTTAGCAAGCAAGAAGTTGCTTCATGTCCTCGCGCATTTTTGGCACCTACCGTCCAAGTATTAGCGAGAAGTTAAATGACCTTAAACTAGTCGTTCTAGAAAAAATGAACCGACCTACTGACTTTCCATAAATATCACTGGCAGGATTTCTCATATAGTCGTACTCAATAGAAACTGGATGGGATTGCTCGTCAGCACTAAAAAAAAATAAACAAATTGCTGTTACCTACAATCGCTGTTTTTCCATCAGTCTATGTGCCATCCAGCTAGAACAAAGTCTAAATCAACTATTATCTTAAGAAAACAATGTAATTGTGTTAGTTGAAAGTAATATACCGTAAACTTCTAAGAAGACCCTTGAAAAATAAACTCTCCGAAGTACACACCCTCCTTGTACAAACACACTTTTGTCTCGCACCTGGATTATTCAAAATATTGATGCCTCACTCTGTTATATACTTCAACTCTCATTTCCGAGTTTTCTATAGCTCAACAAGTACTTGGGACACACCTTTTGTTCAATTCGTTATCCCCGGGCCCGGGCGTAGGGCCGAAGGCCCGGAGCCCGGGTGAGGGTGCTGATCTCGACACGCGTGGAGTCCATTTTACACGCGTGTAGAAAAGCAGACAATGCCAATATCTGAGATCTGAACATTTATTTGTGTATATGTGTGGACGGACCTGCGCGGTAAAGAATGTGGGGCACTGGGAACAGTAAAATCTATTCCTGAGAAAATTTGTTCTTCACAAAAAGGCTTCAGAAAAGGCTTTTTTTGAATATGTATATCCCGTTCAAACGGACAGAAACAAATCAACGTTTACATATAAAGCAGAACAACATCCTTAGCAGAAGAAAATCCGTCACACCGAAACTCGAAAGGAGGAAAAAGCAATAGCGATAAAACCAACGAAGAAAAAGGCTGAAAAGGTTAAGCTTACGGTAAACATTTAGTAGCAATGCTGTTCGAGTTTTCCTGTTTTTAATATATCCTGTCACTAATACAGTTATTTTGTTTTCGATTTCGTGTGTCCTTAAAGTATTTTAAAGGTATCGATCCGTTTAATATGTTTTCGCTAGAAAAACTTAGCGTATCTTGTTTATAATTTAGCATAAAAAACCGGTTAAACATATAAATGCTGCATGTTGAAATATTACGGATGCGACTGCATGAAAACAGTTTTTTCAGGTGAAAACAGTTTTAGCACTTCAGATTTTGAAACCAAATTTGTTTTTGCTATTCTAAATGAATTTGAAATGCCATGAAATGAATATAACCGTGGCAGCTATAGGCAGCTGTCCAATGCCTTTGAAAAATGCAAATATTTTAGATGCTCTGGCTTCTTTGTAAACATGGATAGAAAGAACTGTAAAATATAACCCTAATACTTTAGTGATATTTTGACGCTGCTTCGGTAGCCTGGTGGTAAGATCGTCAGTTCGCACGCGAAATGGTCGAGTTCAAACCGTGGTGCGAATATTATCTTGAAAATTTTCTTTGTTATTTATTACGTTTTTCTTTAAAAATTAGAGTTAAACGACTTTTTTTATTTCAAATATTTACTTTAATTAAAAGTTTAGAACTATATTTTGAATTGTTCCTACGGAACAAAAAAGAGCGCGGAAGTGGAGTTTTTCTAATCAGAGGGTTATATATATCACAGGGATATTTACAAAAAATCGTGTAAAAGAGGGCGAGGGGTTGTTGTGTTAACATATTTCTAGTCAGGTATAAATAATCTAAACGGCAACCTCGGTCCACCATCTGAGTTCCACTGGCTCAATAGTTAAAGCGTTCAGAAGGTTGCGAGTTCGAGTATTGTCTAGTGTTCAGAGTTTTTCCTGCGAAAAATGTACTAACTCCAAACTCAAAATGCTAAACTAAGGGGGTGTTTACATGAGGCCGGCCCAAACTCAGCCCGGACTGAATTTTGCATTTTGGGTTTTGTTTATATGAGGCCGGTCTTGAAATTACACGACCTTGGTTCCTATTACGTCGGTTAAAAAGCTTTTTTTTTCAGAGTCCGAATCAGTTCGAATTAGACTTATGGATTCTGTTTACATCCTGTTTCTGTGTACATTCAAAATTTCAGTTCGATCTAGCAGGCGACGTGAGCTGAATCTCAGGCTGGACTCACGAAAACGATCTACAGTAAAAAGACTAAAACCGACATAAAGTCAGTCCTGAGTTCGGGCCGGTCTCATCTAAACACCCCTTGAGAGACCTCTCGTTAATAGACCCTGCGCACATTACGTCAAAACGACCGATCCGGAGAACAACTTCAAAGTTCCGAAGTTCAACAGAGCGAATCATTAACGAAAATTTTATTGTTTAGGCCCCGTTTAGACTATACCGGATAGCTTTTTGCCGGCACGAAAACCATACCGGACAGGCCTTCTGTACACACACAAATTAAACGCCTGTTCCGGCACAATTTTTGTGTCGGAGCGTCGCTCCGATCTCGAAAGAGGTACTGTACATCTTTATCAGAAAGCTTTTTGTGCCGTTCCAGCTCCAGTGTGAACAGAATTCGAAATCGTTTCGGAAGTAAATTAATAGAATAGAGCGTCGTGACCGGTTGTATCGTACGGCATAATCATAAAATAACAATAACAACAGATCGAACTTACTTCGAGTCTGCACACCATACCGGATAGATTTCCGTGCAGGCCGGAAAACCTATCCGGTATAGTGTGAACGAGGCCTGAGAAGCATTTATCCTCTACCAAGGGAATAAGGGTCTATTCTATTCGGGAGAGCGGCAAGACGAATGGTGCTGTCAGTGGCGGATTACCTATGGGGCAAAGGGGGCATGTCCCCTCGGCCCCAGATTCTGACCAGCCCAAAAAAATGAGTGAATAAAAAAATTATGCAGTTTCTCTTTGAAAGTCCGAACTCGCCTGAGAAAATCACACGCTATCTCAGCCACGGGTCCCCTTAATTTTGAAAGCGGGAGAGTAGTGGCGCCTGAGGCAGCCTAAGTACGAACCTCCAATGATCTGATCAACCTACGCTTTCAGTTCACCGTACTCCGGGGATGGCTCTCAGTTTGTGACCGGCCCTAAAATACTTTTGCCCCCGGCCCTGGGAAGGTTAATCCGGCACTGGGTGCTGGGCCATAAAACTATAAATCAAATTTCACGATAAGGCGACAAAAACGTTCAGAAAGGCCATGAAAGACCTCCTTTAAATTTCTAGAATGGAGAACTTAGAAAACCATTTCTTTCTCCTTTTATATGCAGAGATTTCCAGAAAGAACTGCAAAAGGGATGATGCACTACAACCGTACAGATATACTTTGCGGTCCTAATGTTGTCAGTGTGAATGAAAAATTTATATTTAAGTTATAATGGGACAAGAAAACAAAGAAATAAAGTTTTATCAAGAATTTTCTCGGTCTGCCCCATCCAAAGTAGAGTTACAGGTAATGACAGTTCCCTAACTAAAATTATCAATTATTGGTCGAGTCTGAGCAAAATGTCATGATTTGCCAGGCCAGTGGTGGGCTACTAGTTATTTGCCGATGCCGAAGGCAGAGGCAAATAACTGGTAGCGAGTCACTGACAAATCATGATATTTTGCGATAGATGAGTTCAATAATTGATTTATCATTCATAAAATAGTTAAAAAATTTTAAATTCCTGAAGTTAGAGATCGCCATTCTTCTCTCTGTCTTTGGCATACTAAAATCTTCGTAAAACTTACCGTTTTGTTGACACGAGTCTTGCTTTTTATCTCACTAAATCTTTCTTAGCCCCGCCATCACCGCCATGTTTACGAAATTATTTGCAGTCAGCAGCGCTATCGCTAGTGCGCATGCTCAGAAAATTATTTGCAGCAGAAAATTATTTGCAGCAGAAAATTATTTGCACTCAGTTATTTGCAGGTAAATTAACCAATCAGAATGCATTCTCGTTCCCAGATCCCCTAATTTTCTTAGCGCGGCCGCACGAAAATTCTTGGGGCTCTGGAGACATGGATTCCAGATGTCCAAGATTTTAGGACATCCAGGACTCCAGAGGCAGGTTTCACAATTATCCTGGTAATCCCGGCATATTTTTGCATGGAAGAAGATGGGCAATAACTTCAGAACTATAGCCATTGTTGAAATACATCGTGTAGGTATGTTGTTAAAAAGGTTTCATATGCTATACTGCTCAAGTTTCTGCGTTTTGTGTAACGTTTTAAAATGTCCGAAATGTTCGCATCATTGTTCATCAATAATAGTAAAAAATAAGATCTCAATAGTGTTGTAGAATTTCGAATATTGTTTTAAAATACTTAACATATATCCTTGAGCTATATATCAAACAGAAGATAATGTAAAATGGTATTTGTGGTAGAACTTTCAAGTTCCTAAATAAAAGGAAAATATTTTAAAAATGGGTAAACGTTGTCATTTTGGTCTTACCTTGACGTACAAATTTGTTAAGTTTGTTGTTTTGCCTTTGTGCAGTTTTAGTGTTTTGTACTATAACTTTTGAAAAATCTTTGGTTTAAAATGTTTCAGAAGTTCATACCTAAAGTATTTTGGAAGTTACGGACAATTTAAAACACCAAAACTGCACTAATGCAAACAAGTTTGGTCGTCCGTAAAACAAAGGCTCAAAGCTAACACATCACCATAGGCCAGACCAAATGGAAACCGTTTTCCTATTTTTAAACACTTCTTTTTCAGCTAGAAACTTGAAATTTCTGCCACAAATACCGGTAACATTTTATAGTATCTTCTGTTTGATAGCTCAAAGTTGTGAGTTCAGTATTTCAAAAACAATATGTAATCTGAAATTCTGTAGCACTTGTCAGTGAGAAGCCATTTCCCATTATTATTTGACGAGTAATGCCAATGGTGCAAACATTTTGGACATCTATAGAAAGTTACCCAGAACGCAAAAACTTGAAGTATACATGAAACGAAAGCTTAGAAAATTTCTAACAACATACCTACACGATGTGTTTCAACAATGCGTAGTTCGGAAGTTATTAGCCATCTTCTTCCATGGACAGGAAAGGGTCTATTAGCCAGAGCTCCAATAATTTTCGTGCGGCCGCGCTAGGAAAAGTAGGGGATCTGGGAACGAGAATGATTAGAATGCGGATAGAAACAAAATGAATGATAATATACAATAGCGTGTAGAGTATAAAAGCTACAGTACAGGCATGGCATTAGGAAATGTGTCATACCTCCGGAAAAAAAGAAAAAGGCGTTGTTACCACTTACCAAATGTCACGACATTAATACTTACAAATATTTTTGCTGGTTTACGATATCGGCAAATATTTTCGCTTCGCTATAACGACCAGGATTCTGCTCATTCAGCCATTCGTGAACTTTTTCTCGCGGCCGCTGTATTTCATCAACACCAAAATTCGGAACACCCAAATCTGTTAATAAAATTTTAATTAAATTTTAATACAAGTCATACTTGATTGTCTCGGTTTCTTTTGTTTTCACGGGACGATTTAATCTGTTAGGAGGGCTGCCCCCCCTGTCATGTAAACGCAAAAAAAGTTTTACAACGAATTACACCGAGATGCGGGATGTCGGCAAAGAGGGCTAGCCCTACCAAATGGGCGGGGCCCCCCGTATAAACACCCCCTTATTTTTCAGCTTTTGGGGGAAATTTCTAATTTTTCCCTCGTCAAGATGAGCTTTCAATTTTACAGCCCACAGTGGACATTAAGCTTGATTAAACCATTACGCTAATGGTTAAACCATGGCTATCCCTTAATCATCACAGTTAATTAAACAAATTTCTTCAGCTATATTGTTATTACACGTTCTCATTCCCAAAAAAATTCCAAACAATGCTAATTACTACCGAAATCAGTACAGTGCTCGTCAGGCCCAAAATAAGGACCTGTCAATAACAAGTCTACCGCAAAGGAATGTAATCCGACACCCATGCAACTTCACCGACAAACAAATTGACTTGGAGGGTGCAATACTACTTCTACACATAAAAAGGACTATCATGTTAGAGCAGACTATATAGAGAATAATACATTGATGCGCGGAAATATGAAATTTATTTCGAGTGTTGACTAGGATATCTCACGAGTGAACAAAGTGAACGAGTGAGATATCTTGGTCAACACGAGAAATAAATTTCATATTTCCAAGCATTCATGTATTGTTCTGCTTATTATATAAAAAATAGTCCTACTTCCCCACAAAAATAGAGCAGTATACTCCAACCCGTCCGGTGATAAACGACACATGTGAGATCATGAATAATCACACGTGTGAGATTATCGTTTTTGCGGATACTGGTTGCTAAACCATAATCCGCTATGTCATGAGCGCGGATGTGTGTGTGTGTGTGTGTGTGTGTGTGTGTGTGTGTGTGTGTGTGTGTGTGTGTGTGTGTGTGTGAGAATGTTTTCGTCAATCACGTGATCAACGCAAACGACCAATAGCGCTGCGGATCCGAATCAGCATACTTCTTATTTGTATGTTTGAAGTCTTATATCTTCGAATTGTTCACGAACGTGTACCAGAACAACGAATGGAAGATAGAAAGTTGAGTTTTGCTTCATGTAATGAACATTTGCGCGCAATCACAAGACGCCAAGAAATATATGACAAGTCGACAGCTGTCAGTGGGCTACTGGTCTGTCGGTATAAATTTGAACGGTTTTGCGAATTTTTGCGGATTGTCTGGTTTCGAAACAATATGTATTTCAGCATTTTAATACATTTTTATATGCATGTATGTATTGTTCATTTATACTATAAATACAACCGCGTGGTGACAGCATATTTACATGCAATACTTTGTCGTGTTCATCTCAACATCACTATAATAATTTCAGAACGCGTTTCGACTTTGTCGCCTAAACGAAAAGCTTTCCAAGGACGAAGAAAGAGTGTGAGCGCTTGATTTGCTTCGGATTAAAGATCTTTCTGAAATCTGAATGCCCTTTTAACTATTAAATGTTTCAAGTGTTTACGTTGTCGGAAACTGTTGCTATTTTCGTGATAATGCTAATGTAATCTATAATTAACTTTAATTTATTCGTAATTATTTTTGGACGAGTAAAAGTACTGGAACGAGAGCATGGTCAGCGAGAGATTCAGTGGGAAAGTGAAAACAACAGGGAAGTTTGTGAAGTGAACCGTGAATAACTTGTGAATTTTGTGAACCTTTAATAAATAATAACACCTTTGTGAAGTGTTTGAGATTTGGGAGGCGAATTTCCGACACAGTGGCACCTCCGACGGGATTTAAGTGAATTATTGTGGCTCGAACAAGAGCAAGAACCTGACCGATCAAAGCCAAACAAAGGAAAGCGACAAACTGTCCAAAAACTGAGATTACCGAGAGACATTACAATCGATCAGGGGAAACCATGGAGACTAAACTACAAGAGCTTGATGGAAAGCTTAGAACACTAAAATTTACTGTGAGTAAGAGTAATGGAGTGATTGAAACCGGAAACCTCGAAGTTATAACCAGACACGAAGCTTCGATTACAGCCAAAATCGAAGCGAGTCATACTTTGAAGGAAGACATTGTAGAACTCAAATTCAGTAAGGAGGAATCCGAAGAGCAAGTGCAAGACTGGGTCAAAATAGTCGACGAGCAGTTGAAAATAGCCGACGAGCAAGCACTGGAATTACGACGCTTGAAAGACAAAGTTGCAAGAGAAAATCGAGCATTGGAAAAAGCTGAGTCAGACAAACAAGAAATGGCACTCGAGAAAGCGAAACATGAGCTGAAAATGAGTCGTGAACGTGAGCTATTGGAGCAACAACTACGATTTCAGAAATCGTTGGAAACTGGCCAACAGAACCAGGTAAAGAAAACTTTGTCAACAAAACTGCCAAAACTTTCCATTACACAATTCGATGGGAAATGTGCAAATTGGTTATCCTTTTGGAACAAGTTCGTCGCCGAGATTGACAACGCTGATCTTTCGCCTGTCACGAAATTTGCATATTTGAAAGAGCTTGTCAAACCGAAAGTAAGAAGTAAGAACAGACATCGATGGATTACCGCTTAGCGTCGAGGGATATGAGAGAGCGAAGAACATCCTTAAAGGAGAGTATGGTAAACCGAGTGAAATTGTTAACGCTTATGTCCAGAACATTCTTGAGTTGCCAGTCGTGAAGGGCGCTGACTGTTGTGAGGTAAATAACTTTTATAAAACTCTTTTGTTTAACGTACAGTCTCTCGAAACCCTTGGGAAATTAGAGCGAGTGAATGGAATGACGAGAAGTGTGCTTGACAAGTTACCAGGAATAAAGAGTGATCTAGTCAGGGGGCATGAAAGCTGGCAAGAGTGGGATTTACCTCATCTTGTTCAAGCACTAAAGCAATGGAGAGACATAAACCCCAGTGATAAAGAGAGTGGCAATGGCAAAGACAAAATGAAGCGGAAAGAATCGAGGGAGAACAGAGAAAGTCTTTTTAATGTGAATGTTCGAAAACGCTCATGCGTGTACTGTGATGATGTAAACCACAGTTCCGTGAGTGTACGCGTGTGGTCAGTGTTGATGAAAGGAAAGGGATTCTAGCTAAAAAGAAACTTTGCTTCAACTGCACGGGCCCCAAACACCGAGCTAGTGAATGCAGAAGTACAATACTTTGTCAGAAATGCAACCAAAAACACCACACCTCAATCTGCACTGTGAAAGAGAGCTTGAAGACAGCCACCGAGGGGGGCACAAGCCAAGTTGTTTATCCTGTTGTTAACGTGAATGTGGAAGGAGTGATATGTCGTGCATTACTTGATACCGGGGCAGGAAGCTCCTATGCTTCAGCTGCACTGCTGGACAAACTTCCAAAACGACCACAGTCCAGAGAAGTTCGGCGAATAGAGATGATGTTGGGCTCAACTACTCGTGAAGTTGCTATTTCTACCATCTGTGTGGAAGCTACAGATCAGAGCTATAAGATGAAAGTTGATGTGACAAGGGTCGACCGAGGGAAACTGCTGATGATTGAAAATCCAGACTACCAGAAACTCATTGGTTCATGTAAACACCTTCAGGGAGTACATATGGAGGACAATGACCCTAAACCATTCCTGCCAGTGCATCTAATTCTAGGTGCAAGTGCCTATGCCTTCATCAAGACCTCAGAAGCACCCCGTGTTGGACTTCCTGGAGAACCAGTAGCAGAAAAGACTAAATTAGGATGGACAATAATGTCTCCTGGAAAGGAATTCGACCATTCGAGAATGCTCTTAACGCAATCAACCCAGAGGGATTATGAAGATCTATGTCGATTGGACGTGTTGGGTCTGGAAGACAAGCCTGAACATGACCAACAGGCAGTGCATGCAGAATTTCGTGAGCAACTGGTACGAGATCCAGAGGGATGGTATGAAACGGGCTTACTTTGGAAAGGAAGCCACCCTCCTCTACTAAGCAACAAGGCTGGAAGCCTACGTCGGCTGACACAACTCCAAAACAAGCTTCAACGGATAGACAAAACAGAGATGTATGCTGAGGTGATCGAGCAGCAAAAGTCAGAAGGGATAGTTGAGATGGCAATGGAACCACCAACAGGAAAAGAATTCTATATCCCTCATAAACCTGTGGTACGAATGGAAGCAGAATCAACCAAGCTACGTGTTGTCTACGATGCGTCAGCCCGAGAAACCCCACAAGCACCAAGCCTGAATGATTGCTTATACGCTGGCCCTCCACTTCAGAATCGCCTATGGAATGTGCTGGTGCGCATGCGCTTCCACCCAGTGGCCCTGACAGGAGATATTAAACAGGCGTTTCTTCAAGTTCGAATCAAGAAAGAAGAGAGAGATTCCCTTAGATTCCATTGGAAACCTAACGAACAGTCCAAGGTGGAAACATTGAGATTCACCCGAGCATTGTTTGGTCTGGTATGTTCACCCTTTCTACTAGGCGGAGTGGTAGAATGTCACCTGGAATCCTGGGAAGCCCGTGAACCAGAGCTGGTAGCTGAATTGCGTAGAAGCCTCTATGTAGATGACCTACTGAGTGGAAAACCAACCGTGGCAAGTGCAAAAGAGTTGAAAGAAGGAGCCATCAAGATCTTTCAAGATGCAAAGTTTACATTGCATAAGTGGCACTCCAATGCCCCCGAACTGGAAGGAGAAGAACCCAAAGTAGAATGGAAGATACGTTTGCTAAGCAGGAGCTCGGTGCATCAAGTGATCCAGAGTCCAGTCTCCTCGGGCTTTCGTGGGACAAGCAAAAAGATCAGTTCAGTGTCGTGATACCCCAAATGAAAGATACTGTGACTAAGAGAGAGCTCTTATGTAACCTGGCAAGAGTCTACGACCCGCTGGGCCTCGTGACACCCGTGAATCTCAAAGGAAAGACCATTTATAGAGAGGCTTGCAAGGCAAAGATACCGTGGGATGCGCCGTTACCCAAACCACTGACTGCAGAATACAGTCGATGGGTGAGAGAGTTGCCTAAAACAGTCACTGTTCCAAGGACTTTGACAACCCAACGCGAAGCCATCCAAGAAATCGAGCTCCACACATTTGGGGATGCAAGTGCCAAAGGAGTTTGTGCGACCGTCTATGCAATTGTGAAACAAAGTACCGGTATTAACGTGGGATTAGTCGCTGCCCGAGCAAGATTAGCCAAGCAAGATTTGACAATCCCGCGTCTAGAACTCGTTTCCGCTCACATGGCAACAAATTTAGTAACGAATGTACGACAAGCGCTCGACGAAATGCCTGTCAAGAGATGCTATGGATGGCTGGACAGCACGGTAGCGCTCCAGTGGCTAAAAGGCGGAGGAGAATACAAGCAATTCGTAGCAAATCGAGTGAGAAAAATCCAAGCCCACCCAGATATCACCTGGCGTCATGTCCCAACCCAGGACAACCCTGCAGATTTGGGAAGTAGGGGAGGAAGAGTCAATGACAACCAACTATGGTGGAACGGACCGTCGTGGCTTACTAACCAAGACGAGTGGCCTCAAGATATTATGACGATCGCAACTCGTGAAAGTGAAACAGAAACCAAGGCAACAAGAGAAGTTTTCAACGCTGCCATAGAATCGACCGACCGACTTGACAAGATTCTGTCAAAGTTTTCCCTAAGGAAAGCCATTCGAATCAACGCATGGATCTCTCGGTTTACGCATAATTGTCGAGTGACCAAGGAAAAGAGACGGTCGGGACCTTTGACAACGCAAGAGATCAATGACCAACACACCTTTTGGGTGAAGCGAGCCCAGTCAACCCAAGATGAAAAGGGAAGTGAAGATAGACAACGCCTTGGTGTACAGAGGAATGAAGAAGGTGTCCTGGTATGCAAGGGTCGTCTTCAAGGTCAGTATCCTATATATTTACCCGACAGCCACCTTTACACTACAAAATTAGTCGAAGACGCTCACCAACGCACCTTGCACGGGGGAGTAGGCCTGACAATGGCGAAAATTCGAGAAAACATCTGGGTTCCGAGACTGAGACAAGCAGCAAGAAAAGTCGTAAAAGGATGTCATGGTTGTCGACGATTTCAAATTAAACATGTTGATAGACCGCCGCCGGGAAACCTACCAGTGGACAGGACAGACGGAAACCGTCCCTTCCAGGTAGTTGGAGTTGACTTCGCTGGCCCTATAAGATATCGCGTGACCAAGAAGAAAGAAGGAAAGGCGTACATAGTCCTCTACGCATGTAGTTTAACGCGGGCTCTCTACCTAGAGCTAACTACGAGCATGGAAACCGAAGAATTTCTTTCCACCCTCAAGCGGTTGATCGCTAGAAAAGGCAGACCTGAAAAGATATATTCAGACAACGCAAAAACCTTCACTGCCGCCGCCAAGTGGTTACACAAAGTGCAACGAGATGAGAAATTCCACAACTTCCTGGCCAACGAAAGGATCAAATGGCAGTTCAACCTTAGCCGAGCCCCCTGGTGGGGGGGGACAATTTGAACGCATGGTAGGTTTGGTAAAATCCGCCCTGTACAAGTCTATTGGAAATGGCTGCCTTAGTTGGAGGGAACTTCAGGATGTGCTTTTGGACATTGAGGTAACCTTGAACGACCGACCTCTTGGGTACCAAGAAGACGACGTGCAGATGCCAACATTGACACCAAACAGTTTACAGTTTGTTGGATCTACTCATCTTCCTGATTTAGAACCCCATCATCAAGTCGATACAGATTTACGCAAGCGGGCAAAGTATTTAAAGAGATGCAAAGATCACATGTGGAACAGGTGGACCAAGGAATATTTACGAGCCTTGCGCGAACGACACAATCTGAAACATGATACGAAGCCATTTAGTCTAGCTGTGGGGGACGTGGTTATCATCGCTTCCGAAGAACGCAATAGGGGTAAGTGGCCACTAGGAGTAGTTCAAGAGCTTTACACAGGCAGAGATGGAGTGATTCGTGCAGCCAAGTTGAAGACAGTAAATGGCCATCTGGAGAGAGCAGTAAACCATCTCTATCCTCTTGAACTGTCATGTGACATACAACCCACAACCAACAGTGGTCAACTCAACCAAGAAGCTCCTGTTTTCCGACCTACACGTGATGCAGCAGTCGCCGCTCGGCTACGTGTCCAAGAGCTGGCCAGCGATGATAAAAACATTGAATGATGCATAGACAGAACTATCATAAAACTCTTGTTTACATTTTACTGTTTACAAATTACCACAACATTGAAGCACTCAGTTTCCTTTGAAAACATATATCTCTGAAAGAGCTATATGGGGGGAGAGTGTCGGAAACTGTTGCTATTTTCGTGATAATGCTAATGTAATCTATAATTAACTTTAATTTATTCGTAATTATTTTTGGACGAGTAAAAGTACTGGAACGAGAGCATGGTCAGCGAAAGATTCAGTGGGAAAGTGAAAACAACAGGGAATAACTTGTGAATTTTGTGAACCTTTAATAAATAATAACACCTTTGTGAAGTGTTTGAGATTTGGGAGGCGAATTTCCGACAACGTGTTAGGCGCTCGGCGAAGATGTTAATTTAGCTATAAGTTTACAGGCAGAAATCCACCGTGCTTGTGACTTTTTATGTTACATGTAGACGTATTCAATACTTACTCCAAAAACGCGTCGAGCATTGATTTATTGAGACGCATCAATGCATGTGTTATAAGAGTAAAACATAGACATATAAAACATAAAAATATCATATAAGATCTTTCTGAAATCTGAATGCCCTTTTAATTATTAAATGTTTCAAGTGTTTACGTGTTTATAAGCGCTCGACCAAGATGTTTTAGCTATAGGTTTACACGCAGAAATCCACCGTGCTTGGCATTATTTATGTTACATGTAGCCGTATGCAATACCCATTCAAAAAACGCGTTGAACATCGATTTATTGAGACGCATGAATACATATGTTACCAGAGTCTAAAACATAGATAGATAGATAGATAGATAGATAGATAGATAGATAGATAGATAGATAGATAGATAGATAGATAGATAGATAGATAGATAGATAGATAGATAGATAGATAGATAGATAGATAGATAGATAGATAGATAGATAGATAGATAGATAGATAGATAGATAGATAGATAGATAGATAGATAGATAGATAGATAGATAGATAGATAGATAGATAGATAGATAGATAGATAGATAGATAGATAGATAGATAGATAGATAGATGGTTTATTTTCAAAAACATTGCAGCCGAAAAGCTGAATTATGTTAAGAATTACATGAATACAGAATAAATTAGAATAACAATTAAAGAGTATAAACAATCGTGATGATAATTATGAACAAAGGTTAAAATTTAGAACTTGAATTGTAAATAATATTATGTACAATTTTTAAGCACGCGTTTTTAGTGCATTGTAAATGATGAAACTCTTTTTAAACCGATCAGTTCTAAATGGTTGAATTTGGAAAAGGCGTTTCTTTCTTAAGTTGAACTGGCATTTGTTTGCTGGTGGTAGAAGATCATTTACTTTATGGCTAGTGTCGCTAATAACTTGCTGGAATAGTTTGTCCGTTAGCTGCTGTCTACGCACCACTAGAGGGACTAACTCTGCGACGGAAAGAGCCTCATCATATGATAATTCAGGAAAGATTATTCGCATAGCTCGTTGCTGTATTCTTTCAATGTCTTTAGCGAGATAGTCTGGCAGGCTATCGTGGAAGACCGGACACGCATACTCTGTAACAGGTCTAATGCAAGTACGGTAAAAGGAGACAAGTTCCCTGCGGCCCACGTTGGAACGTTTTAGTTGGCTTAGAAAGTATAGCCGCTTATTCGTTTTCTTTATGATTACAGATGTATGGGTATTCCACTTAAGATCACGAGATATATGTAAGCCTAAAACTTTTACGTTTTCAACGAGCTCCAGTTCCTTGTTGTTAATGATAATGGGGTCGTAGTCGGGACAAGACTTTCTGAAGCTGATACGCAGCTCTTTACACTTGGTCTCATTTAGCTTGAACTTATCAACAGCGATCTTCCTTGTAAGATTGTCAACTGTCTCTTGAATGTTGGAGTGGCCGTTTCTTTCGACAGTCTCAGCGATCGTTGTATCGTCGACATACTTCCAGAGTTCTGTACCTGGGAGGTTTAGGTCATTTATCATAATGATAAATAACCATGGTCCGAGCTTTGTACCCTGGGGAACACCGGATGGAATGTTTCCCCACTCGGAATAGCATTCATTACCTAGTTTGACGCGCTGTTTACGACATGTAAGGAAATCGATAATCCAGTCGACAATGCCTTCAGGAATATCGTAAGATTTCAGTTTCAGTACAAGTATATGGTGGTCAATAAGGTCGAATGTTTTCTTGAAGTCAACCAAAACTGTCCTGACTGTTGCACCACTACCATCCGTCGCTTTATTCCACGAATGCAGCATACTGATTAAGGCTTGAGTGGTGTTACTGCCTGGTATCGTCCCAAATTGACGACAATCTACTTTCTTGAGTACCGCAGGCTTTACAAAATCCTCCACGACGAAGTGCTCTGCCACCTTCGATAAAATGGGTGTCAAAGATATGGGTCGCAAATGACTATTCACGTCAAGGATCGGTTTTTGCTTTGGGACTGGTGAAATGTTGGCCTCTTTCCATGATGATGGCAGACGAGCTTCCGTGTATGAGCAGTTTAGAATATTCGATACTGGTAGCGCAAGTAGGTTCGGCGTTATCCCGCAGAAACCAACTCGGGATACCATCGGGCCCAGTGGCCTTGGTTGGATTCAATGAAGATAGCTTCTTGTTGACAGAGAACTCAGAGACTTGGAAAACACAAGCTTCGGAAACTTGGGTGGTTTGCGCGAATTCATTAGGTTGTAGGGGGATAAAATCACTCATAGGTACAAGAAATGCCTTATTGATAACATTGGCGAGGACGATATTACTGGCAGATGCCTCCCCTTGGCCACAATCAATATGCTGAAACATAGAGGCTTGGCCAGCCTGGGTTGAATCAACAGCAGTCATCCCACTAAGCTTTTTCACTTCTTTCCACCACAGTGCAGGCTTGCAGTCTTTCAAATGCTCGACCTTAGACTCGTAGTACTTAGCACGACACGTCTTCCGTTCGCGGTTGACCCGATTTCTCAATTGGAGGAATAGCACCTGGTCTCCTTATTCTAAGGCTTTCTGGCGCTTGCGAATTAAGTGTTTAAGTGACTTGTTGATCCAAGGCGGCTCGCTTGTGATGACGGTTTTGGACTTTAAGGGAAGTACCATATCCATGCCAGTATTGATGATTGTTTCCAGCAGGATCACCTTGTCTTCACACGTACTTTGGCTATCGATAAGAGTTGGAATGTCGACTTTCTCTAGGTATGAGCGCATCGCAAAGCGCTTAGAAGGCCGCAAGTCTCTTGATTTTACAGTGATCTTGGGCTTAGATACCATACTTCGCTCGAGAGGCTTGACTTCAATGGAGTCATGATCAGACAGACCGAAAGGGGATCGCTTAATTGGACAGCCATAAAACTTACTCATGTTGGTGTATATCAGGTCCAAGGTATTTTGACCGCGCGTTGAAAACTTTACAATCTGCTTTAGTTTGAAGAAATTGCAGAGACGTGAGCTGTTCAGTTTATTGAAGACACCAAGAAGAATTATACCACTGCCTGGAAAGCGAGCTTCAATGAAGGATAAACTGTTGTACAGGTAGTCCAACATAAGCGAGTCGACAGCGCTCGGGGGGTGATAAACGGTTCCAACTACAATACTGGTGATGCCCCTTGGGAGACGCTGAGGACGTATTTGATTTAGAAATTTATTATTAATAAATTTAGGTTAATGCGAGGGAGTAAGAGATAATGTATCTCCTGCCTCAAAGCGATCATTAAGTGTAGTTCAGATGCAAAAGCCAGATAAATAAAGTGCATAAAAACATGTGCCAAAATGGATAAAGCCGAACCCAAACCTTTATCTAAAGATTCCCCCTTATCAAAACAAAATTCCTCCTTGAGGCAATGATATAAATGAATGCGGCAAAGGGTGACGGTGGTCATTCTATCACGGACTCACAGTCAGAGAGCTCACTCAAATCGTTCTGTAAAATAGCAGTCTAAGGTTTTCGGGGATTTTTATCATTCATCATCTGACTTGCATGGTCCCCGGCTTAATGAAATCCAATCGCCTGTCACTTTCAAGCAAACCATTACAACTGAAGCTCTGGTATGCAACCACAAGACCCGCATCAGCCAAAAGTATTTGTGAGTATGTTCCTTGCTTCCCGTCCCTAGCATATATATACTTGTGTCTTTACATCGCGTGAGGTTTGGGATTTCTTCCTTAAATTTCTTCCTTTATAATACTAGACCTCGAGAATAACTCAAATGACTCGGCCGGCTTAATAATGCTTGTCGACAGCCACTCCAGTCTCGGTCAGTCGACGATAAATGTAAGGATACAAAAAGAAAGAAAAGAATAGTATATATTTAAATAATGAGGCAATCTCACAACTGTTCGAAACCTTCGATATCCTTCAATAGTTCTTAACTAACGCGTTAATTTCTGACACTAAACACTTCAACGCATGATCATGAACGGCATGACTGCCTCATTCGAGGTCTTATTGTCATTTCATTACCCTCGGCTACAAGCCCAGATACAACAAACCAAACATAATCTGTTTCTCAAAATATCCAGCAGTTCAAACCCGTGACCGACGAAGGAATATCACTAAGACCGTCGAAAGTCCTGCTAAAGGAAATTATCGAAAAGTACGTCTGTTGTTTGACGTAATTCAAGATATGATACGGAACGGCACAGTGACAGTGCCGCTTCACAATTTTAAAGAAATTTCCGTGCGCGCGCCTTGATAATATTTATACCTTGGCGATCGGCGACAGCATGCCTTTCTGACTGTCTCCTCCGCAGAGGCTCGGAGGGGCAGGCGTGCGGGTGAGGGAAGACGCGCGGGGAATGATGGGAAGAGGGAAAGAAAATGAGCCTCTGCCAGATAATGATGTCAATATGGCGCCCAAATTCCGTGATGGACTAGGCGCCAGACTCGGAATTTCATTATATAATCAACAAATCTACTACGCAAAAGTCGGAAATCACTACACTAATCTATGGACAAAAGACACATTTAAATCGCTGATACTTCTCAACTCGACAATGTTACTGCAACACAAGGACAGGATTTTCCGGTTTTGAATTTATGCAAATAAAAGTATAAAACAAACGCTACATGAGAAAGTTTATCATTCATCTCAAAGAACGAACTGTTGTAAACATAGATCTTACCATTATGTCGTAGAAAGTTAGCACCGAGAATATTTCTAGCGCTGTTCGTCGGCTTTGTTTATCAAGTTAATACTTAATCAGGAGTGGAAAGCTTCCAGGCAGTTGACAACGTTCGATGAAACGTTTGTCAGTCTGGCAGCGTTTCGAATTTTTCGACCCGTTCGGCAGGTGATTCCATAGAAAAATTCAGAATAACATCCAGAAGTACATTCTAGCCTTAGATCTTGAAGAAAACAATGTACTTCGTGCAAACTATCGTCGCTGTCTGCCATGACCAGAGAACCGCGGATTTGTCCAGAGAACGGCACATTATCTGGCAGAGGCTTCTTTTCTCGTTTTCCGTCTTCCCAGGGTTCACCGCACGCCTCTGACCTTACGCCCACGTTTCTTCCACTAGCGGTTTTCCCTCGTAGCACGTAGCTACTTCATGTTAGACCTCATTATCCACGCAAAGCCTCTGCGGAGGAGAGAGCCTTTCTGAAGAGATTATTAATAATCCGTTTCGGCCCACGCATATTGGCGTATTGTGGCCTGTTATGAAAACCTGTTTTCTTCCAAATTAATATTTTAGCCAAAAGTCATTGCAGAGTCCCAGCCTATTAGTTTCTTTCTGTTTCACCCTCTTACGATCTGTTATTGCACAACCCTTCCCTTTGTTTTGTTTTTGCGTGTTTTTCCTGCGTTTTGCTCTGCTTTGCTTTGTCCCCTTTTTCTTGTTTATACCAATATTAGATGACAGTTCATATTAAAAGCCAAGACGGAAGGCCCGTTGCCACGGCGACACACAGAGATTAAAGCAAAGACTCTCCTGAGACACTCACGCAAGTTCAGAACATAACCGCAATTGACGCAAAACGCACGGCGTTATTTTTGTTCAGTTCCGCAATAGCCTATTCTATTTTATCCAACATCGTTGATCGATCGTCACCCCTAGACAGTACTCAACGAACCATGTGTAAAAATTACAAATCCAATAATAATGACAATAATCAAGAACCAATTTCCTACGTGATGCATGCTAACTATAGCTTGAGCTTGGCGTTGTTTCGCAAGATATTGACACTCGGCACAAAATTTGTAACATAATTGCTTTGTGGAGAAGCTGCTGGTTTCGTCTTGGCTCCACCCAACTTTTTCCTGTCATTGGCTTTTCCCACAGGGTTTTTACCAGCGTCAGGTTTTTTCTGGCCTCCCTGACATTCCAGCATGTAAGCTTTGAGTGTCGGTATTTGCCTAACAGCACCCCGTTTCACACATCAGTAGTACAACTATAGCGTCAACTGCGGTCATTATAATCCAATATCCATAAATATTTCTACTTTCTAATTATTCGTACATTAAAATAATATACTTTTACTACTATACAAATCCAAAACCTTCAGTGGGGGAATTATCACTGCGTTCAATTCGTGGCAGGAAGTGCTGTCATCCTTATCACTTCACAGAAGTGCTGTGCCTCACACACTTCACCCACGTGAAGGATTTGGATGCGGTGAGGCATTTTTTGACCTTACAAGTGCTGAGCACCCCTCAGACTTCGTCAATGTCTCTAAAATGGGCGCTCCCCATTTTAGGCCGCCGGACAGGACACCCTCCTCCCGGTTCAGTTACTTCCTCGCTATCTCCTTTTGCCACAATTCATTACAATCAATGCCTCTGTCTCAGTTTGTATAATTAAAATACGACCGTGTTCATTAATTTAGAAATTTATTATTAATAAATTTAGGTTAATGCGAGGGAGTAAGAGATAATGTATCTCCTGCCTCAAAGCGATCATTAAGTGTAGTTCAGATGCAAAAGCCAGATAAATAAAGTGCATAAAAACATGTGCCAAAATGGATAAAGCCGAACCCAAACCTTTATCTAAAGATTCCCCCTTATCAAAACAAAATTCCTCCTTGAGGCAATGATATAAATGAATGCGGCAAAGGGTGACGGTGGTCATTCTATCACGGACTCACAGTCAGAGAGCTCACTCAAATCGTTCTGTAAAATAGCAGTCTAAGGTTTTCGGGGATTTTTATCCCACCCACCACAACCCCTTTTGTAACAACATATAAATAGTCTACTCTATACTTAGAAATTATAATAGTAAAAAAAAAAATGTAATAATTTAATTATCTAATAAATGAGCGGCAGGAAGTGCTGTCATCCTTATCACTTCACAGAAGTGCTGTGCCTCACACACTTCACCCACGTGAAGGATTTGGATGCGGTGAGGCATTTTTTGACCTTACAAGTGCTGAGCACCCCTCAGACTTCGTCAATGTCTCTAAAATGGGCGCTCCCCATTTTAGGCCGCCGGACAGGACACCCTCCTCCCGGTTCAGTTACTTCCTCGCTATCTCCTTTTGCCACAATTCATTACAATCAATGCCTCTGTCTCAGTTTGTATAATTAAAATACGACCGTGTTCATTAAGTCCAGAGAACTTCGAAGTTAGACATATAAAACATTAAAACATAAACATATAAAACATAAAAATATCATATTCTTTAACAATGCGATTAGCGTCCGCGTTTCCTGTTTTTGCCGATTTACCTAACATTACACTCAAGCGAAATTAAAGCGATATAAGTATCATATTTTAATGCGATTATAGGGACCGCGTTTCATGTTGTTGTTTTTTGTTCACAAAACTGAACAGTTAACATGTCCAGGGGAAAACAAGCTGTAATGACGTCGCAAAAATAAATCAAGTCAACATAAGTTATGCTGTGCGTTTTTGCGGACACTGCACCATCCGAATGTTTTCGTCAATTACGTGATCAAGGCGAAACGCTAATAGGCATACTTCATAAGTCTTATTCGTATGTCCGAAGGGTTTACGAGCGTTACCAGAACAACCACTGGAAGATTGGAAGTCGAGTTTCGCTTTTGCACGCAACACAAGACGCCAAGAAAATATCCACGACGAGTTGATAGCTGATAGTGGTCTACTGGTCTGTCGATATACAGTAAAGTTTAAACGATTTTGTCAATTTTTGCAAATCAGTGACTGCTTTCTAAACCATATACCTATATACCAGATAGTATGCATTTCATAGCTTTTAGGTTATGATATTATATGTATTCACTGTTATCTTAATATACTAAAGCAAGCGCGCGGCCAATGCTCGTTTACATGCAATACTTTTTCGTGTTCAGTAATTCAGCATCGCATAATAAAACCATACATGCAAAGTGTTATTATAAGTATTTCGTAACGCACTTCAACTTTCTCGCTAAAACGAGAAGCTTTTCATGGACGAAAAGACAGAGCGAGTGCTTGTTTGGGTTCGAACCAGGATCTTTATGAAATATGAATAGCCTTTTAACGTTTCAAGTGTACTGTTGACATGTTAGGCCCTCGGCCATTTGATTGTCTGTATACCGTATTTCCTTGAATAAACGCCTCCCTCGAATAAACGCTGCCCTCGAATAAACGCCGCAGGAGAAACAAAAAATATTATTAAACGCCGCCCTCGAATAAAAGCCGCACTTTTTCTCATCGATGCGGCGTTTATTTGAAGTATATATATATATATATATATATATTTAAAGACATATAAACTTTATTTTTTGGGGATAAGTGTTAAAATTGGTTATGAATATGAATTAAACAATAAATTCACAGTTGATGTTACAAAATTTACAATAAACGCCGCCCTTGAATAAACGCCGCCCTCGAATAGACGCCGCACCCGCAATGCGGAAAATTTAATATACGCCGCGGCGTTTATTCAAGGAAATACGGTATACGCAGAAATCAACTGTATTTGGTACTGCTTGAGTTACATGTAGGCGTATCTTAATATTCCCTCATGCGTCATGTAATATAAAGCCTCTGCGGAGGAGAGAGTAGGCGTATAAAGTACAGTACTTATTCAAAAAGCGCGTTGATCATTGTTGAGACAAATCAATTCATGTGTTACCAGAGTCTAATGTAGACAGTAAAGAATAGATTAGAACGAAAGCGATATATTATCACATTCTTTTAACAATGCGATTAGCGACCGGGTTTCCCGTTTTCCCCAATTTACCTAAAATTGTCATTTTAAGATTACAGTCAAGATTAGGGTTGGGGCAGGGCTTGGGTTAGGGAATGGGTTGGAGTTTAAGTAAGGGCTAGAATTAAGCATTTATCTTGTTAAGTTATTAATGGCATTTAAACATTAATAATTATTGTCGATTCTAGATGATACGTGAGAGCATATGCTGATATGGCACAAGGTTATCAAGCATTTTCAGTATATTTTGGCGAACAATTTACGTTGTTCAATTATTATCTGTAGGCCAAATAAAAACCAGTATCCGCATGTACGCATTGCGTACCCAGGCCCGGATTTACCGATAGGCTTACCAGGCTATAGCCTGTAGGCCCAAAATTTGGACGGCCCATGTTTTGGGACGAGAAAAAAACGATTTAGACACTATTTCAAAATTTCCCCAAACTTTATATACAACATTGTACTCTATAACTCTACATCTGTAAGACTGTAAAAGTTGAATTTCACAAATTCGATTTGTTCTACTTTTCAAACGTAATTAGTTTTCTACTTTGTTAATTAAAATACACTGTTATTCATTTAGGGATCATTAATTATTCTACTTCATAGAAATATTTCTTAAAAATGACGAGAAACTTTGTTAAAAAATGGGATTTCAGACGTTTATATTTTGCTCAAAACTGTCCTCAAAATGCGGGAAATGCTGTTTCAGTGACCCCAAATTCAAAACAATTCCGGGGGGCATGCCCCCGACCCCCCTAGAAATGTGTCGTCACACTTAGCCTGTAGGCCCAAAATTGGTAAATCCGGGCCTGTGCGTACCTATTTTTATTAGTGGCGGAAACACCAATAAAACACTCTATTTCATTTATATAATAAAATGACAATAAAACTGGTCTAACAAATGGTACATAAAAGAGTGCGTAGTATACCAATATAAAAAAAATTCACATTTTATCACAAGACCTGGTTCATGTCTCAGAGACTCTGCAATATGTTCCATACAGTGATTATCAATCATATTCACAATAACCATGGTATCATTTTGATATGCCAGATCACGACAAGTCAAACCATTATTGCATACGGTGCTTAAATCAATACCCTAAAATAAAAAGTAAACTGTAAGTATATACACGGCTAACAGTGGCTTCAATTACAGTCGAACCCATATTAACGCAGGGACAACCCTTTTAAGCGGACACCTCTCTTAAGCGGACACCTAGGCGATGTCCCAGCAATTTCTTTAATAAAACACTATAGTTACAACCACTTTTAAGAGGAAACAAACACCTATCTTGGGTCTCATTGGGAAAATTAACCTCTCTTAAGTGGACAAATCCATATCAAAATTAACGTTTTCTTTAATAACAGTAACAATCAACACTTGAGATTAACAGAGAGACCAACACGTTGAATTGTGAACTTGTTTAAGTCAGTTGGTGCTGTATTGATTGTTTTATAGAATTATAGTGAAAACAAACTACATGTATAAACACAAAAAGCTTGTCACCACATGCGTACCCCCTACTGTACAACCCCAAATGTGTCCGCTTAATCCCTTAACAAACCAAAATATATAGAGTCCTGGGTAGACAGTGCGGTACAACCACGGACCTATATATAACTGGTTCTAACACTCGAATTTTCCTTCACCCAAAATCCTTAGAATACGCTATGTAATCGAGTGAAATGCCCAATATTACTTATAATATACCCAATTCTCTTCTGGCATTACCACCTTATTATATATACAGAACTCGCGATCAAGCTCTCGGCAACGCCCTCCGTGGCTCAGTGGTCAGAGCATTGCACTAGAATCGCAAGGTCGTGGGTTCAATTCCTGCCGGAAGGCCAGTGTAGTTGCATTTTTCGCAACTGGTCCCGGTTTGGTCTTAAAATGTATATATTCTACACTCGAATTTTCCTTCACCCAAAATCCTTAGAATACGCTATGTAATCGAGTGAAATGCCCAATATTACTTATATATAACTGGACTGCGGGTCCAGTCCAAAAAGTACTGGAACAAAGATGGCGGAAATATAGGTCTTTTCTCTCATGGTAGAGAGCGCTGACCTAATTCTGTCCTCGCCCGCAGGCCGACCAATTCCGTTGTAAATCCATTTGTGAGAAAAAGATCAGGAGTTACTACTATGGGAGAAAGAACCCATAAACCGCCATCTTGGATTGGTCACCCATTGCCAGTCATTTACATAGGGCACCCGCAGTCCAGTTATATATAGGTCATAAAAGTAGTGTGCTGCATAGGCAGTGTTGAAACAACAATCGAAATATGGTATAGTAGGTTAATACTGCCGAAACAGAGAACGTAAGTAGTCTAACGTTTCGAGCGAAGGCCCTTCGTCAGAGAGGAAGGGCCTTCGCTCGAAAGGGCGAAGGGCCTTCGCTCGAAACGTTAGACTACTTACGTTCTCTATTTCGGCAGTATTAACCTACTATACCATATTTCGATTGTTATATATGGGTCAGTTGGTAGGCATCCCCTTTGACCAGCAGACAAAAATTTCGTGCAAGTGGCCGCCATCTTGCGTGGAACATAGTGGAAAATATGACGCACTGCGGCCTCAGTTGACTGACAAAAACAATCTTGACGTCATCTACTTCTGGGGGGGGGGGGGGGGGGGGGGGGGGACCGTAAGATTGCGTAAGCTGGGTTTTTTTTGTCTGTTTTCATGATCCAAAATCTCGCAAGAGTTTCCTTAAACCTTTTACATGATTATCGCATAAAACAAATAGATTCCATTTTTTTGTTGCTTGTGGTAAGTACAAAAACGAGGATCACTGAAGTTCTGATCACGTTGTGACGTCATCCATAGTCATTCAAAATATGGTCTGGAAACTCAGAAACCTGTCTTTTTGTTCGCCTTTATGCTTTTTTGTGCACGGTGCACGGTCACTGAACCCATTGTATTTTAATATAATGAACGAATTATCCAATAGCAAACTTTCAGTTCAACCACTCAACCGTGTTATTTAAATATTAATAAACCTAAAACAAAGGATGTGCACGGTGTAAAGTACGGTTCAACATAAAATCACAGCTCATTATAGGCCCTTTGAAGTTTGCCGAGTCAGTTCCAGACCATATCTCTATTGACTATGCGTCATCCGAACACTAACTAAACAGAGGGATGGCACAAGCTGTAGCCAGGTCGCATGAGGTTAGTACTCGGATGGGTGACCACATTAGCATGAGAGTAGAGGTATCGGCTTCATGTGAGTAGAGGTATACACCGTATTCATAAAGATTACTCCAACTTATATTCTTTTATGTGTATTTAAATTAGCCTTTCAAACCTCGTTCTTGCGTTTATAACTGAAAAGAAGTTTTACACAGGAACGAGGCTGGGAAGGCTAATTTAAATGCATATGAAAGATTATAAATTGGCGGCCATCTTTATGAATACGGTGTATTGGTTCTCTTCTGTGCCTCGAGGGTTTGTCACCGAGTTCTCCAGTTTTCCCCTCTCCGCAAAATCAACACTATAGTTTCCCCAGTTAAATCTACTAACTAGTTCCATCAAGGGGTGAGGGTCATCAATTGGGTTATCAGTATCTAAATACTGTCATATGTTATACCCTCGATAAATAAAGTCGCTTTACAACAGCAAGATGGAATGTATTTAACTTAATAAGTGGACTTAGGTCGATACTAAATAGGATATTCCTACAATTTGTAAACATGCAGACGCAAGCACGTACAGTGTCAAACGAGCAAACAAAAACCAAACATATAACAACATAGACATTATGTATACGATGTACTTGATCAAAGGGGCAGCAGGATGGGAAATCTTCTCTTCAATTTCAATTTTAACTAGAAGTACTCTTTGTGTGAGGAAACATATATATCATCATGTTCCAGAGATATTCAAGTTTTTGTAACATGCAAATGAGATGCCTTATGATGTCATCTATACTGAACACAAATCGAATAAATTTACCCAAATGAGGAATATATCAAGCAATAACTGTGTACATTGTAATGTACATTCCATTCGTATTAGAACAACGTCAAACTTTCAGCACAATCTACCTATTATTTCCGTAGATATTCCTCTTTTAGGGAATTAGTGAAGTAGATGACGTCATAACGTATCTAATTTGCATTTTTTCTTTGGAACGAGATGAGAAATTAAACAAACGAAGAGGCTATTCTTCTTTCTTTTAAAAGAACTTTTAAATACAACCAACGTCAATTTTGGCGTCTTACTGTCCCTTTAAAGGTGATGTACAGTCCGTTCTGCGCATGACCGCAATGCGGTCCCAAAACATGACATTCGTAGATAATTACATGAAGTACTCAGCTCAATGTAAACCGTTAGGAACAACATGGCAGAAAACCAAGGGATTCGGCGAGGATATCTCCTCGGATTTCTTGTTTTTCCTGAAAATGTTTTGTTTTAGGTACAAATAATGAATGGGAACCAAGAACAGCTTACAATCTTGAATAAAGTATTAGTATTGTTTTTGCAAATAAAGATGCAAACGGACTGTACGTCACCTTTCATCAGCTGAATATTAATCGCTACTTACATGTTCTAGAAATGCACTGAAATTACATATATTTCCTTGTCTAGCTGCTTCCATAAATGGCGTATAACCAGTACCAGTTTGACTATTAAATAAAGTAAAGATTTTTAGTCTATTAATCAGCTTATCAAAATATAGAAAAAATAGGGCGGTGAGAGGCGGCATATACCTCAGCCAGCCGGTTATTAGAAATTTTAAAGAAATACGAGTCATCCCGTTAACCAAGCTAGCTTATGAGACCTATACATGTACAGGTATGAATAAAATGCTTAATTGCACACGTACCGGAACTATGGAAAAAACTTTGCATAAAATATGGATAACGATCGCAATTCATTCATTTCTTTTACACGGAAAACCTTGTGGCCAGATTTTCCTAAACTTCTCATCCAATTCTCAACCAAATTAAGCCAAAATTCAATGGTGTGGTCCTTGGTCTATGATCAATCATTCCACAAAGACAGACAGATGGATGGACAGACAGACAGACAGACCGACGGACGGACGGACGGACGGACGGACGGACGGACGGACGGACGGACGGACGGACGGACGGACGGACGGACGGACGCACGCACGCACGCACGCACGCACGCACGCACGCACGCACGCACGCACGCACGCACGCACGCACGCACGCACGCACGCACGCACGCACGCACGCACGCACGCACGCACGCACGCACCGACCGACCGACCGACCGACCGACCGACAGACAGACAGACAGACAGACAGACAGACAGACAGACAGACAGACAGACAGACAGCTATGATCAATCACTCCACAAAGACAGACAGACAGACAGACAGACAGACAGACAGACAGACAGACAGACAGACAGACAGACAGACAGACAGACAGACAGACAGACAGACAGACAGACAGACAGACAGACAGACAGACAGACAGACAGACAGACAGACAGACAGACAGACAGACAGACAGACAGACAGACAGACAGACAGACAGACAGACAGACAGACAGACAGACAGACAGACAGACAGACAGACAGACAGACAGACAGAAATTTATTTAACTTCGGAATCACAATCAATTTACAATAAATTGCTTTTCATGTGAGCCGAAACAAGGTATTAGTTATAAATATATACAATAACAATAAAAATATATTATTTACAATTTAACTAATCAGATTGAATGAGACTGTGTAACGACACTTTTCTTTTGAACGAAGGTAGGGAATTTTCTAATTTTATTTCGTTGGGTAACTCATTCCATAGCTTTGCTCCAGAAAATTTGAAACTCTTTTTGAGGTATTCGGTTTGGGGTTGTGGCAGTAGAACATTTGTATCTCTACTTCTTAGAGAGTAGTTTAATGTACTTGGATATGTTTGAAATAAATCTCTAAGATAAGAGGGTGCAGCATCATTCAAAACCTTATACATCATTATAGCTTTATTCTTTGAGCGTCTATTGGCAAGAGTTACCCAACCAAGCTCTTCACGTATTTCATGGGATCTGATGTCATAACCTTGTTGTGTTATAACTCGAGCAGCTCTATTTTGAAGCTTTTGTAACCTTGTTTTTTGTGCAATTGGACAGTTATCCCAAACAATATCACAGTAATCAAACAAAGGTTGAATCAGAGATTTGTAAATAGTAATAGCAGTCGAGTGGTTAATAAATTGTCTTGCCTGCTTGAGGCCACCTATTGCCGATGAAACTTTCTTTGCAGTGTTATCCATCTGGTCTATCCAAGCAAGTCTCTCATCAACATAAAGTCCAAGAGACTTACTGGATTTAACCCTTCTAACCGGTTGCCTATTGACATATACATAAGGCATATCTTTAATTTTGTTAAGCTTGTCATCAGATCCAATGAACATATATTCGGTTTTTGCTACATTTAAGCTTAATTTATTCGATATCAGCCAATTTCCAATATTTCTCATGTCATTATTGGTTGAATGGATGATATCACTTAATGATTTTCCTGCAATTGTGGTGTTTGTATCATCCGCATACATTCGCGGATTGGAGTGTTCTAAACAATATGGGAGATCATTAATATAAATAAGGAACAATAACGGACCCAGTATAGACCCCTGAGGAACTCCGCAAGAGATTGATCTAGGGGTTGAAATATGACCGTTCACAACACATTGTTGTTTGCGGTTATTTAAATAAGACGTAAAGAATTCCAACGATTTACCAGATATACCGTATAAAGATAATTTATGTAGTAAAATTTTATGATCAACCGTATCGAATGCTTTAGATAAATCAAGGAATACTACCAAGTTAAGTTTCCCTTGATCCATGTTTACAAACCATTCCGTTGTTGCATCTAACATTGCAGTAGTCGTCGAATGGAGTTGTCTGAAGCCGGATTGATATTTGGACAATAAATTGTTAGCAGAAAAATACTCGTGCAACTGATTGTATATAAGCCTTTCAAATACTTTTGCAATTGGTGAAAGTACAGAAATTGGCCTGTAGTTGTTTAGATCGTCTTTTTCATCACTTTGTAAATTGGAGTTACACCGGCAGCTTTCCAGTCGGACGGAAATATTCCGGTTTCAATTGACTTATTGAAAATTATACAAATTGATTCTGCAATTACTGGTGCGGCTACTTTAACTAGACGGCAGGGGATTTTGTCAAGCCCAGCAGCTTTGTTGATAGATAAATTTTTTAGATGATATAATACATCAGAGATGCTTATTGAATTCAAATTAAAAACACTACTTGCTGCATTAATATACTCATCATATCTTCTAGTTGACTCTCCAAGTTTGGAAGCCAGATTTGGCCCAACCTCAGTAAAGTATTTGTTAAAAGCCTCAGAAATTTCCACTGGGTCCGTCAAGGTGCCACTTTCTGTTTTAATAGATTGAATGTTGTTGTTAGTTTTTCTTTCACGCGACATAATATCATTTATTGTATGCCATAATTCACGCGGGTTGCCGGAATTTGCTTTTAAATGTTCCTTAAAGTAACTAGCTTTGGTTTTTCTAATTTCGTTGTTAGTAAAATTTTTTACATTCTTATAATTTGCCCAGTCAACAGGATCATTAGATTTACCAGCTTTCGCTTTAAGTTTATCACGTTCAATCATGAGTTGTTTAACATTTGCATTTATCCATGGTGACTTCTTATTACGAATTCTTTTTGTTTTAATCGGCGCGTGTTTATCCACAACTGACAAAAACATGTCTTTCCATTCAACCCACATCTCATTAGGGTTTTCAAAATTCATAATCCTAAGCCAAGGTGTGCGAGTTAAGTGAAGTATAAAATCTTCAGTACAGCCAGCCAGCCAGCCAGCCAGCCAGCCAGCCAGCCAGCCAGCCAGCCAGCCAGCCAGCCAGCCAGCCAGCCAGCCAGCCAGCCAGCCAGCCAGCCAGCCAGCCAGCCAGCCAGCCAGCCAGCCAGCCAGCCAGCCAGCCAGCCAGCCAGCCAGCCAGCCAGCCAGCCAGCCAGACAGACAGACAGACAGACAGACAGACAGACAGACAGACAGACAGACAGACAGACAGACAGACAGACAGACAGACAGACAGACAGACAGACAGACAGACAGACAGACAGACAGACAGACAGACAGACAGACAGACAGACAGACAGACAGACAGACAGACAGACAGACAGACAGACAGACAGACAGACAGACAGACAGACAGACAGACAGACAGACAGACAGACAGACAGACAGACAGACAGACAGACAGACAGACAGACAGACAGACAGACAGACAGACAGACAGACAGACAGACAGACAGACAGACAGACAGACAGACAGACAGACAGACAGACAGACAGACAGACAGACAGACAGACAGACAGACAGACAGACAGACAGACAGACAGACAGACAGACAGACAGACAGACAGACAGACAGACAGACAGACAGACAGACAGACAGACAGACAGACAGACAGACAGACAGACAGACAGACAGACAGACAGACAGACAGACAGACAGACAGACAGACAGACAGACAGACAGACAGACAGACAGACAGACAGACAGACAGACAGACAGACAGACAGACAGACAGACAGACAGACAGACAGACAGACAGACAGACAGACAAGAACACATAACCTCCTGGCGGAGAAAATTACACAAAAACGTCAAAAGCAGACCAGTTGCACAAACTACAATCAAACCTTATGAGAATATCAGCATCGTTTTTGAGTAGCAATTTTATAACATTCAAGTGTCCTTGCTCGGTTGCATGGAATAGTGCAGTTTGACATTTCTTATCCACAGCATTTACATCAGATGCAGTTTCCTTTGGAAAAAGATAGTAAAAAAACAATATTGCATTCATATACCGAAATAAAATATGTGAACAATAGTTCTGTCGTGGTCACAGACTTTAAAATTTCTTTGAAAACGCATATACCAAGGTGAATAGCAATGTTGAAAAGCTCTTAGAACGTTGGCTATTCACCGTTAATGTTGGCGTTCACTGTTTGCATTGATCAGCATTCTGATCAGACGTTACCATCTGCGTGTGTGTATTTTGACTTATACAAATCCTGCAAAATAATGTGATGGGCTCAATGGTAGTACATGTACATATGCGGTTTTCACGGCAATACTGTATAAAATATCAGAATTTTGAATACCATTTGCCAAAAATACTACGGTTTGAGCTTGGACACGCGTTATGTTTAACCAACCTACAGTACATGTTTCAAATTAGGCGCATGAATTTAAAGAAAATGTGGACAGTCAGCAAGAGTGACCGAGCGGAAAATCGCATAGCTTGAGGGGAGGCGACAGGCGCGGTGTCAACATGCGATGCTTAGGCCTGCGCTGAACGTCGCACTATAGACGAATTAAATTTGTCTCGGCAATTCGTCTGAGTCAGACGGAGAATGCGACGATAATGCGTGTTCAAAGTACGACGAATTATCGTTGCGTCGAATTAAATCTTTCTCTTCTGTCTGTGACAATTCGACGCCACGTTTTCAAGGAATCGTTTTCAGGTTCAACGCGTCCAAGTAATATAAATTAAATTCGACTGAAATTCTACGTTTAACTCGACATCGCATTTACGTCGAATTACTGACGAAGTTAATTCGAATTAAATTTGTCTGAATTAACTTCGTCTATTGTGCGACGTTTAGCGCAGGCCTTAAGAAACAATGCCGTGTCACCTTAGAAACATCACAGTTTCCGTTAAGTTTGCATTACGCGTGTCCAAGCTCAAACCGGAACCGTAGTAAGTAGACAGCATGTTGTAGTAAAAAAGAAGAAAAATAACAGGTGAAAAAGATGAACAATATACAACTCATGTACAGTATATTTACTATTTACAGAATAAGTGGCCGTTCTGTAGACACGAGGCGAAGCCGAGTGCCTGTATCCCGATACAGAACGGACATGAATTCTGTAAATTACCTCTAAAACGATCTATTTGGTAGATCGTTTTAGAAGCTAAACTTTATGTCCATCAAGAGGAATCTATATCACATATATAGACCTTCATTAAACGTAGATTCTCATAGGATAAAGATGGTACACCAATATGGCATGGCAGCCGTGACGCCAGATGAAAACGATCTACTGTATATATTGTACTGTATATAAACGTCTTACACACGACGTCAAAACGGCCCATCAGGAAGACAACATCAAGGTCCCCGACGTTAAACAAAGCAATTTATTTATCAAAAGTTCATAGTTTAAAAGCATTTTCCTTCCACCAAAACGTTCGTGGCTGTCAACAACCCTCCACCAGGGGAATGCAGATGCAAGTGGTCTATACAGTAGGTTACAGTAGTTATTAGTGCACTGTATAATACATTGTTGCAATCTGTGTTGCAAGTTGAAGCAAAAAGTACAAGCCCATCCAACTCTTTTTGCAACTTACAACACGGCAAAAAGAACAAAATCGCAAGTTGCTACGGGGTGTTACACAGTGCCATTTTTTTTTCAACTTGCAACATTCAGGCTATTTGTTGCAAGTTGCGAGAAAAACTGCATGGTGTAACAGCACCTTAATATATAATAATGAGCTAGATCCTTCGTTTATGCTGAATTGCATGGGATTCGCCACATGAAAAGTTCGAAGTTTGACCTAGGCCTAAGCTGTGCTTTAGTGCCTTTCATCATATTAACCTACGATTCGTTTTTCATACCTATCTTCGTCTGGCGCACTTTTTTTTCGCTTTTAAGGAGAAGGTTCTGAGATCCAGTGTTGTTCATCGTTTTAAGGGTCAACGATGTAGTTCGTTGTACATCGGTCAAACTTGCCGACTCCTTCACACGCGGATTTCAGATCACGTTGGTTTCTCAGTCTGCTCTTACTAGCAAAAAGCGTTTCAATCCTACTCCGACTTGTCACACTATTGTGGGACTATTGTAACACTGAACATGATATTCTATGACTTCACTATTTTGTCTTCCTCAGACAACACACTTAGAACATACAGTTTTAAGTATTCTTGTTACGCTCTATAATTTTAAACTCAAGTAACCCTATACAGTATATACCGATCCCCATTCAAAAACTCATTTAATAATTCACGAAAAAAACACAAAAAAGTCCATGTTTAATAAGTGTCTTTGTGATATAAAAGAAATTAAAGAATCCTCTTGATTTACATAAACTTTACATTAGTGTAGCTTTTATTTTTTCCACTTAAACAACGTTGTTTTTCAAAATTACTGCACCAATAAACTTATTTAAAAGAAATATAAATTCACGGTACGTGTTTTATCAGATCTAAACACTCGGCTGTCGCCTCGTATTATATAGATCCGATAAAACACTGTTGCTCATGTTTTAAATATTACATAAGAATCCTAATTCAAGTTTTCCATTATATTGTATTGCAGCTGTAGATAACCTGCAAGTATATATTCAAATCTATAATCTATAGTAATATAATACACAGTGTAATAGTGCAGTGCAACTAGTGCAGTATGGCACGGTACGGTACGGCACGATAGTGCAGTTACAGTTACATTACATTACATTACATTACATCACATCACATCACATCACATCACATCACATCACATCACATCACATCACATCACATCACATCACATCACATCACATCACATCACATCACATCACATCACATCACATCACATCACATCACATCACATCACATCACATCACATCACATCACATCACATCACATCACATCACATCACATCACATCACATCACATCACATCACATCACATCACATCACATCACATCACATCACATCACATCACATCACATCACATCACATCACATCACATCACATCACATCACATCACATCACATCACATCACATCACATCACATCACATCACATCACATCACATCACATCACATCACATCACATCACATCACATCACATCACATCACATCACATCACATCACATCACATCACATCACATCACATCACATCACATCACATCACATCACATCACATCACATCACATCACATCACATTACATTACATTACATTACATTACATTACATTACACGTTACATTACACGTTACATTACACGTTACATTACACGTTACATTACATTACATTACATTACATTACATTACATTACATTACATTACATTACATTACATTACATTACATTACATTACATTACACAGTACAGCACAGCACAGCACAGCACAGTACTGTACTGTACTGTACTGTACAGTACAGTACAGTACAGTACAGTACAGTACAGTACAGTACAGTACAGTACAGTACAGTACAGTACAGTACAGTACAGTACAGTACAGTACAGTACAGTACAGTACAGTACAGTACAGTACAGTACAGTACAGTACAGTACAGTACAGTACAGGACAGGACAGGACAGGACAGGACAGGACAGGACAGGACAGGACATGAGTCTTCGCCCCTTTGTACATTGCCTTAACTACTCTCACTATCTTTTCAGGTACGCCTTTCTTCCTCAGTGCCCAGTATACCACCCCCCTTGGAACTCTGTCATAGGCTTTCTCCAGGTCGACGAAGGCATGAAATAGCTTTCTATTTTTCTCCAGGTACTTTTCTTGTATCTGTCTCAGCATGAAAATTGCTTCCGTCGTTCCTTTGCCTGGCATGAAACCGTGCTGTATATTTTTTATTTTAACGATCTTTCGTAGCTTATTCTCTACCACCTTTTCCAATACTTTGAGTGTGTGCTCGAGTAACTTTAATCCTCTATAGTTAGCGCACTTGAGTACATCTCCCTTCTTTTTGAAAATCTGCAGTATGATGGACTTCTTCCAGTCCTCCGGGGTCTCCTCCTGACTCCATACTGTGTTCAGTAATTCCCGCATCCATGTTACTCCTTCTTTCTCCATTACCTTGACTAATTCAATACAGTGTCTGGACGGGGCTGTCGCTTTCACTTTCTTCATTTTTCTTATTGCTTCTTCTGTCTCTTCTCTGGTTGATGTTCCTCACTGGTTCCAACACTTCCTGGGCTTCATCCAACACTCCTCTTCCATTCTCCACATTTAGCAATTCCTTGAAATACTCTATCTTTCTATAACTTGGTTTCCTTTTGTCAGAACCCTTCCTTGTTTATCTTTGATTACATTCAACCCTATTATATTATCACTCTCTTGGCTTCTCTTTTTAGCTATTTTGTATATGCAGTTTGACCCTTCCCTACTCTCCAGTTCTTAATACCAGTTTTTCCAGTACTCTTGTCTCGCTGGACTTACTGCAATTTTCGCCTCCTTTCTCATTTCCGTATAGACAACTCTATCTTGCTCTGTTCTTGATGCCTGCCACTTTTTAAAGGCCTCCTTCTTAGCTTTTATCCTTCTTTGGACTCCATCGCTCCGCCACCAAGTTTCGATGTCTTTCCTGATTTTTCCCGGTTTCGTCAATCCACACACATTTCTCGCTTCCTCCAACATAATTTCTTTCATGTTATTCCATTCCTCATCGACCGTGGTTCTCTCATTTTGTTTCAATTGCTCTCTCCTTCTGTTCACTCTTTCACAATACAGACTTTTACTCTCTCCCTTCAGTCTCCAAATTCTAATCTTAGGGTCCATTTTGCGCACTTTCTTCCCCTTCTTGGTCCTAAGTCCTATATCACATGTAACGCTAATCGGTGTTGCGTTGTTATTGCTTCCCCTGGTATTACTCTGCAATTTTTCAAGTTTTTTCATTCTGCTTTTCTGGTCATTACAAAGTCTATTTGGCTCTTCTTTCCACCGCTTTTATACGTTATTAGATGTTCGTTCCTTTTCCTAAAGCAAGAGTTTGCGATCACCAGGTCCGCACCCTCTACACTTTCCAGTATTCTTTCTCCTTCCATATTTCTTACTCCGAATGCGTGTCCTTCGTGCGCGCTGTTATCTTTCCCTATATGTCCATTTAGGTCTGTTCCAATCCATATCTTTTCATTCTCTGGGATATTGTCCATTGTTCTATCAAAGGTATGCCAGAACTCCTCCTTCTCCTCATTATTCCATACTACCTGAGGTGTGTACCCTGATATGATGTTCACTATTTCCTCGCTTATTAGCACCTTGACTTCCATCATCCAATCACTTATTCTGTTCACTTCTACGATATTCTTTTTACACTTCTCATCAAAGATTATCCAACTCCGTTCTTTTTCCGCACTCCATAGTACACAAGCTTGTACCCTTCCTCGATTTCCTTCGATTTCTCTCCTATCCACTTCGTTTCTTGAACACATGCGATGTTTATCTTTCTCCTTTTAAGCAGGTCTGCCAATTCTCTACTGCGAGATGTGAGGCTTCCCACATTTAAGGTACTGTAGCAAATTTCATAATGGTTTCAGCCCGCTTGTCCATTACACGATGAAGTCGAGCTACGTCCCTCAACGCGTCGCTTCCGGGGTACGCCCTAGTCATATTCGACCTCCTTAATTCGGGATTCATATTAATTTTCATTGGAGCATAATTTTGCTGGCCGGATGCCCTTCCTGACGCCACCCACAGTTATCGGCTGTGAGGCGTAGCCTTTGCCTGAATAGGCATACCCTAGATGGCAGCAGCGAGGGTTTGAGTCTTGCAGTGTTCTACTAATTCGAACAGATCTACACAGCGGTTATTCCAGTTGAACCAGATCTCCGCCTGTCAAGAACCCACCACCCTGCTTCCTCAGTGGCTTCACCGTAACCCTGGCAGGGAGGCAAAGGGGTACTCGCACTTGCCCAAGGTGTTCCCCTATGACTCGTGGTAGGGCGGGAACATCTTACTCTCCTGTACAGGTCCATCAGACCTGTCCACTGCCCATTGATATTCCTTTTACGGTACAACCCGACTCCATGTCATCCATGGCCATCCTCTTCCTCTCAGTTCACTTTCCACCTCATATGACATGCTCATTATATAATCATTATAACTAGAAATACATGAATGCAACAACCCCTCGCCTGCTTTATATGCATTTTTTAACCCCTCTCCCCCCCCCCCCCCCAACCCCTCGCCTGCTTTATATGCATTTTTTAACCCCTCTCCCCCCCCCCCCCTAATTTCTGTTTTTGTTGTATTAATGACACACAGATCATCTTTAAATTTTATATGTATTTTTGAAACACACCCCCTGATTAAAATATTAAAGCCCTCCTGATATGCATTTATAGCGTGACTAACTGTTTACTTTCAGATTTCTGATTTGAAAATTGAACATATGAAAGCAAAACTTAGGTTTCATTAATTGTACTATAGCTGTAAAACATATATTCATTGTTTATAGGTTTCCAAGGGAATTATTTTTAGCAAGTCTTTAAATGGCTTCCCTCTGCTGTTCTGCATACGCATACATGTTTTGCAAGGGCAGAATTAAAAGTTAACAGCTCCAAAACTACATTTATAATATAAGTCTGAGATAAAAACAATTCAGTAGAATCGGATTCCAGAAAGAAATATTAAACAGACAACGTTTCTGGCGAAAATTTGGAAATACTGCCTAGAAAATCGGCAAAGTCGGGCCATGAGTATTATAAATAATAAGAAGTGCAAGGCGTAGGAACCGAGGGGGCTAAGGGGCAGCAGCCCCCCCAATATTTTATCTTGCTGATATTAGCCCCCCCCCCCCCAATATTTTGCCCAACTACGGTTTGAGATTAAATGGGTTAAAGAGATCGTTGGTAATAATTTATAAAAATAAAAAATAAATCCTCCTAACACCATAAAAATATGAATTTCTTTCGTACAGAACGGGAAATTCGTCATATGACCGAAATCTATTTCTCTGCAGGCATCACCAGGCATGGATGCAAGGGGCCTGGGCTGCAGTAGAACCCAGTACGCACAGCGCATAGGTAGAACCTAGAGATCAGTGGTAGAACCCCCATGCTATGTGACCATTTTTCTGAAGCTGAAAACTAGTCGTGGACCCACTTTATAATACAATGAATCCAATCAGCAAAATAAATATACAAATCCCCTACCTGAGTTACCACAAACACTGCCAATTCAGATCGACTTTTTGTTTACCATACGGCGTTTAGTTTCTTCAGGTTTTCTGGTTTCTCTTCAAGATATATTAAACCGCTGTTTGTTGTTTTAGTAGAGCGGGCTCCATTTCGTTTCTTTAAACGAAAAAAATTTCGTTTCGCAAAATATAGCCATAGATTTTTAATAATAGTTTAAAATTTTGTGGTGCTTCATTGTCATTCACCAGTACCCAACAATTTTTAGCGCACGACACCCTACGACGTATATATATATATATATAAACAGCTTCCAGATTTTCGTCTGCCTTGCTTTTTCTACACGCGTGTAAAATGAACTCCACGCGTGTTGAGATTAGCACCCTCACCGGGCTCCGGGCCTTCGGCCCGTCGCCCGGCTCGGGGATTATAATAATTATAATTACAGACTATAACTTGTCTAATTTGGTAGCTTATTAATTTTACACCGCTAATATTTCTATACCAGACAATGTCACTCATCGAGTGGAGTGTACCCTTTGAGGTGAGTTTTTGCAAGAGGTCTCCACTTGAAAAAGTAAGATTGTCTGGCATATTAGACAGTTGAGAGTAAAAGATATAAGTGGCAACAAACATGTCTGATTACCTGCAACACGGTTAAAAATTGATGGTTAATTCAGGATTCTCTTTGATGTGTTGTTGTTATATTATATACAACCTGTAGGTTAGTTACCTTGTGAACTAATTACATGTAAATGACCTACTACATGCTCTGAAACTACCGTACAGTACATATATAATAACAAGTACAGTTAAACTACTCATTAAAAATTCATGAAGAAAATTCAAAAGAAATGAAAGTTTAAACAGGTGTTGTAAATCAGATATGTACAATACAGCATTGATTAACAAAACATCAATGCAGTATCAGATTTACAGCATACTAATTAGGACTCATTGGCTCAAATTGAGCTCTTTCCATGTTTAGACAATTTGCTCAGTACACTAAGCTCGAAACACTCCCATCAGTGGTGGAATATTTTAGGAATTTGAAAATGTCAGTCAATCTTGTGGTCCACAGTCCTAGGGGGGTCCAGGGGACATGCCCCCCCAGAAAATGTTTGAAATTGGGGTCTCTAAAATGGCATTCCCCACGATCTGACAGCACATCTGTGCATAATTTTGAAACTTTTAAAACATATTTTTAAAGGCACATTTTATCATGTTTACAATTCAAGATTTTGTCCAAATTGGGTGTTTTTTAAACTTTATTGAGAAAATTATACAGCATTATACGAATATTTACAAATCTAACTAAAATATTAATATATTACCAGGGTTAAGTCACGTTGGCCTGAAAAACAGAGAAAAATCTTCTCGACGTTTCGAGCAAAGGCCTTCGTCAGGAGAAATTAGTAAACAACTCACATGTATGTGGTCATGCGTATTTATAGCAGAGCTACAATGGGAATCATGTGAACACATGTAAGCCAATAAAAACAAAGTAAACAAATAAATTAATATGTAATTTTAGCCTGTGTGCAGGTACTGACCCAATTTGTGGGTCAGCTACCTGCAAATAGGCAAAGAAACAGGTTATAAATTACTATTTAAATCATCAGAAAAAGGTTAAGGAAAAGGTGTGGAATATGGTGGTGGAGTGAGCTAAATGAAAGAGAATCGCTCATTGAGGCCGTGAGGGTGAATGGTACCAACTTTGTACATGAGATGCATTTCTTGTTTACGACGAGTATCGTTCGGCCTCAATGAGCGATTCTCTTTCATTTAGCTCACTCCACCACCATATTCCACACCTTTTCCTTAACCTTTTTCTGATGATTTAAATAGTAATTTATAACCTGTTTCTTTGCCTATTTGCAGGTAGCTGACCCACAAATTGGGTCAGCACCTGCACACAGGCTAAAATTACACATTAATTTATTTGTTTACTTTGTTTTTATTGGCTTACATGTGTTCACGTGATTCCCATTGTAGCTCTGCTATAAATACGTGTGACCACATGTGAGTTGTTTACTAATTTCTCCTGACGAAGGGCCTTCGCTCGAAACGTCGAGAAGATTTTTCTCTGTTTTTCAGGCCAACGTGACTTAACCCTGGTAATATTTGGATTTCAACCGTGGCCGACGCTGTCCTAGAAGCTTTTAACTAAAATATTAGTTAGCCAAACGAGTAGCCAAATGAGACAGGTGCAAGGCGCAAACACCCATGCTTTCTAAAAATTAACTAATTATTCAATTGTCTCAAAGACCTTGTAGTGTGGCATTTTCTAATAAATTATATGTTATCTACCAACTACTGTAACATGATATAAGCTGGGATAAACCTGATATCATATTTCACAAACACGCTGTTTAATAAAATATATCTCATCAGAGCAAGATAGCGAGACTAACAATAATTTGAAAACAGTATTTCAAAATCATGAAAAAAAAGTCCAATTTAACATTGAACTAAACCTTGGCTCAAATGATTCTTTCAAATTCATATAAGTAATAAGAGCTCCTGGCACACATGAAATATGCTAATGCCACCTTGCTGAATAAATATATGTCTGAACTCTGAACTCAGACTTCACTAGGACATAAAATGATAAATTGAGACTGGACAAAAACACACATATTCGACACTGGACTGTTTGTAGATGTGAAATGAAACAAGACAATCTTAACTTTCCAGTCTTACCTTACAGGACTACAGCAGTAGGGGAATAAGTGACTCTGCGCCAAAATTCAGAAGCTCGATCGAAATGCTTCCAATCACATCTAAATGTTCCTCGCTTGAAATAAATCGATGACTGTGTATTATAAAATAACTTGTATACTACGCGAGCCCTGATTGATCAGTTGCTGTGTTTGGATCAGAGTATCCGAACACAGAAAATTCCCGCCAAAACGATTTTTTGAAAATGGTGGACAGTATATCATATTCACTTGTGATTATTTTATAAAAGAAGTATCAAATGGCTTTTTCCGTATTTGGAGACTCTTATCCAAACACTTAGGAAATTGCTTGACTTTCGAAAAGCTAAAAACACTCGCCTACGGCTCATGTTTTGTTACGCTTTTCTCCAGTCTCACAATTTCCCATGTGTTTGGATCAGAGTATCCAAACACGGAAAACCATTTGGTATTTCTTTAATCTAGATGACAAATCATCATAGATTTTTCACAGTATTTCTTCATCGTTGTTGTTAAAAGTAGCTAAAGCCCGTTTAGAAATGCTTACAGAACTCATGACTGAAACACAGCTGTGAGAAGTGAGAAGCCTTCAATGAATAAATTACTAGTATCTCAGCTGACTCAACAATCGATAAATCAATGGTTGCCATGGTGCAGATCGGTCAAAAAGCCCAAAATCAATGCGAGAGCCAATTAGGATTAACGCAAATCAGTCAAAAATTGATCAAACACCAATCAGATCTCTCCGCACACCAGTCAAAACAAAGCGAACGCCGACCACCGGTCATCCCTGCCCAGTGTTTGCTGACTCACAAATTACAATAAAAGCGAATTTGAAACCAAATCGTCTGGCCAAGCTTTGGCAGTTGCAGCATAACATTTTCTAGAAGACTCTTGAGATTAAAATATTGTGTGATTGCACAATTATTCTTGTGATTTTTTACGTCAGTTGCATGACCGGTCTCATGTATGCTAAATCTGCCCCTGCCCATGCCATTATAGTCTCCATATACGACATAACTCAAGCCATCTGGGAAAATATTTCAACAAAGCTTATACAGTCAGTAATACTGGACTTGTTCAATCTGACTGGCTTTTAACTTTACCTAAAATGTGATGATCTTCAAGCTCATTAGCAGAAAGAATAAGCAATGGTTGGTGTGATAATTAGATCACTTCCTTTTTTTTTTCTTTTACACTTCCCCTATATCAACTGCCAAAGCTTCAACAAATGCTTACTTTGTTAAAGATTATTATTATCACAGGAAAAGCTACATTCCATACATTATAAAAATACCTGGATATGAGCCAAGAATCATAGATATCTCTTGAGCCATTCAAAAGTATTTAGGTTTTATTTGCCAAGTTTATCATTTACTGTAAATCACTTTAATACACAGACACAGAAACAGACAAGCCACATACACAGACACAGTCAAGCACATTAGAAAATTATCACTTTGCCCTAAATTTCTTGTTTCTTGCAAATTAAAGTTTCACGGAACGTAATTATTCTAAAAGGACTGCAATAATTGTATGAATGAATATATATATATATGGCTGCTGAAGTTAATAATAGAATGATATCAGCCTAATATAGCATAAGATTGAATGCACTGATTAAGAGTTAAAACTAGGGAAACAACACCCTATATGAGGAAAACATAGATGTGAAGGAACTACATCCTTAGGTAAAAAACGTAAAAGTATCGTCAACGTATTTTCAATTACTGACCGTGACCTTGACTGACTTGGTTGTGGTGTCCAGTAAGATTAAATAGAACGCATTAATTAATATTTATATAATAATTACGAATTATTAAGAACAGGAGAGAGAATTACTACGAATACATGTAGTTGTATGCAGTAAAGCTGTATGGAGTAGACTGAACTACGGTATATTTTCAATAATATAGAACTTTATACCTCTAATAAACGTTTAACCACAGATGTATTTCCCGAGCTGGAGGCAAGCATCAGAGGAGTCATTCCACGTTTTTCATCTTCAGCCAAAATATCTGCTCCTTCACGGATGAGTAAGTCCAGAATTTTATCCTGTCCGATATAGCAAGCGTACATTAACGGTGTCCATCCTCCTGTATTCTTTTTATCTATACTACCATCACCAGAGTTCGCCTGAGTATTAAGATATTTATTCACGCAGTCGAAATCCCCAATAGCGCACGCAGTAAAGAGATCGAGATCAAACACTTCCCCTTCGGTTAGGTTTTGCCAATATTCATCCTCGTTATCGGTGAAATTGCCTCCTTCGCCTTTCTTCTCAACCTGAACCGATTTTGCCCACGATCTTGCCATTTAAGTAGTTACCAAAGCAATATAATAAAGCCACAAAGTATAAACAAATTTAGCATTTATAGACCACGTGACACGAGAACAGGTTGTTGGTTGTAAAACAAGCAACTGATGAGAAATCTTCAAGTATGCTTCGCACCATTGATGATAATGAACGAAATCTGTGTTTAATAATCGCCAATAAGAAACTAAAGACAGAAAGACCGGATCCAATAACAAACCAACGGAATCAATCAACTCAAATTTGCCAAAAATAATTTTCCGGTAATCTTACCAACCGTTTTTGGAACAAGTGAAAGTGGCGTGATGTTTCCAATCATGACTCAGCCTTTACTCAGCGCTTTCGCGTGTGCCGCGGCCGGAAGCAACGTGCGGCCTGAAAGGTAAGCACTAAATGCCATACCGTGAGGCTCAAGGGGCCTCACGGTATGGCATTCAGTGCTTACCGGCCTGAACGGTTTCAACGTAAAGGGCCCCTCAAGGCAAACCTCTGGGACCAGGGTAATGTTGGGATTATGTTGCTTGCTTCTACTATTACTGTAATCACGTGCTGTAATCGTATCCAATAAAAAATTGCTACCTGGGATGCAGGGGCGCAACTAGAAAATTTCGAGGGCAGGGGTAGCCTACGTATAGACGTTCGGAAAATCCCCCGGAGAAGCTCTTAATCCCTGGTTATTTGGCATCTGGTACCGCTGCGAAACGTTTGTTCATGCGTGAATTCGCTGAGTAAACATTGCAAGAGAAGTGGGAACTAGCTGTGGCACCTTGCTACGGCACTGAATGTTGTTGTGGTTGTGGTTGTTGAGTGTTCTCGAAGAAGCATAACAAGGATATCTAGTATCCCAAATTGTTTAGAATACTGAACGACTTTGCCCTTTTTTTGCGTTCAACCCCTGCCCTAGCCAACACCGCTGCTAAGCGTATTGCGCATGTGCGACGTCCGAGCTCGTCCTCGGAAAAAGAGCGGGAAAACAATGAAATATTTGGACTGGTCTGAGAGTCCGACACAAAAGTTAAAATTATAAGCATACTACCACAAAGATAAGGTAGATAATTTGTGCATGGCTTCCTTGTCATTATTGTAACATATTCTGAATTCACCCCTTCGTGATTTTGTTTACCCTTTTTTTAAAACACAAATGAATAGTCGAGTCTTACTTAGTCTTCACTGTCTGGTTGTTGTCGTCAAAAAGTGGGTGGGCAATTAGTGACCGCATTTGTAGGGGAGCTCGAGTCCGGAACCTTGGAAACACCATTTGCAGCTATTTGAGCGAACTTTTTCATCTAATTCTACAGCGAGTATAGTTGAGATTTTACTGTAAAAATGGAAAAATTATCACACCAACATACGCTACAGGGTGCCAAAATCCATGAGATTCGAAAGCTGAGACGACATACAAATTCACAAAAGCGGTTGTTTTTAGGAAACACTTTGTATATCATATTACAAACTGGGTACGAGATTGAAGCCGAACTAGAAGCCTCTGAGTCTCGCCAGATTTGCGGAGAATTGTATTGCGTACTACAACAGACGATTAATTATTTGTTTATTTAACGTCTAACTTAGTATTAGAGGTCTCACAAAAAGGGCAGGGGTTGCAACCACCACCCCCCCCCCCAACCCCCCCCCCCCCCCCCCCCCCCCCCCCCGCCCTTAGTTGCACCTCTGGGATATGATGGTCGACAAACTGCCACACGTCACGACTCAGGGCCGTAGACATCGGGGGAGCTGGGGGGGCTTCAGCCCCCCCCCCCCCAATAATTTGTAAACTAGCGATAATCTGTAAAGTTTTAGAGGGAAATAAAATTTATGCTATAAATTTTGCTATAAATCTCGCCCCAGAATGCGGGAAATGCTGTTTCAGAGACCCTAGAATCCAAAATTTTCTGGGGGGGGGGGCATGCCCCCCGACCCCCCTAGATATCTCGCGTCTTCGACGCTCGCTACATCAGCCCCCCCAATACAAAATAGCTTCCTACGGCCCTGCGACTGGGCTACAAATGCCTGATTTGTGACGTCATATTTTAGCGACAATAACGTATACTTAATTATTTAATTTTTTTAAATTTTTTTTTTCGGTGTAAAAATATTGGGGGGTGGGGAGGCAATAGCCTAGATCAGTTCATTGTCTAAAACCGCGGCATTTCGTCGTCGACGACGTCTATGTTTTTGTTCACGTTTGTGCACTTTCACGCTTGCTGAACACATTGTATTTTTGGTATATTATATATTTAAGAAGCAATAATCAGCCAATATAGTAGCGTTGCTGTTTAAATATTATTCAACCCCTTGACTACCAGGAGTCTTCCCTTGACAAGTAAAATCGTCTGGCGTTGGCCAGCTGTAAAGTACTAAATAATGAACGTAAAACAAAAGATTTATGCACTTTCATTATATAATAGACCTTTCTGCATGAAGTGAATGGATCACGTGATCTTTCTTTTTAACCATTCTGATTGGCTAATGTTCAATGCTTGTCGGAAGTTCTGGATGTCCAACGTTTTGCGAGAGCCAATCAAATCACTCGATCGTGCGCAACCTCGTACCCGGAATATTCAAAATATCTAAAGTGCTTAATGATTTTGGTAACATGATTCTTTGATCTTGTCATATGAATGTGTTTATGTGTACGTTCTGATTCAGGATTTCCGTCGTGGGTGTGCATACGTAGCAGCTACCTAAGATTCGATTTATTTGATTTTACCCCGTTATTTTCTATAATTTTAAATGTATTTGCATAATAAAACGTCCACTTTATCCAATAAATTTATTTAACACCTTCCAAGTTTGATAAAATGCGCTATTGAAAACACGATTTAAAACTTTTAAATCTATCCCCAAATACCCTCAGAATGTAGGAAATGCCATTTCAGAGGTCCAAATTTCAAAAATTTTCCGGGAACCATGCCCCCGCCGGACCCCCCCCCCCCCCCCCCTTAGGAATGGTTTGCCTGAGGTGAAAAAAATTCTGGATCCGCCCCTGTTAATAACTAATTTGCTCTGAGTTTATACTGTTTGTATGTCCCACATTTCAGCGACTCGTGCAATTTCAGCTAGTTTGTACAATCTACAATAACACATAATTTGCGCAGGCGATAAAACTGCGTTGGTCATGCATTCGCGCGCCAGACCCTTGAATACTTATTACTGATAACATGTAAAGAAACTCGCGCTAGAGATTAAATTGAACATATATATGCATCGATCCAATGTAGACAACTGTGAAATTACAGGTAAACAATGTCAAATAAAAAATAAATCCAATAATTAAACAATTATTGAACTCGGTTTTCACAAAATATCGTGATTTTTCTGTGTCTCGCAGTTCAGTTATTTGCCTCTGCCAATTTGGCATCGGCAAATAATTGATCTGCTCTCCACTGACAAATCACGATATTTTGCTCAACCTCGTCCAATAATTGTTAATTATTTCGTTTATATGGCAACTTGAGATGTGTCCACACGCCTACGTCATTGGAATTTCGCAATAGTTCTTCGAGTCGTTTCAGGTGAACTTCGAAGAGTCGTAGTTCGAAAAATATGCGACGAAATTATGCCAAATTTCGTGAGATTACCTTTCACAGGTATATCTTTCACTTAATACAAAAAAATCGTATACCATTTTTTCATGTCACAGACACTTTAAGTTAATTAACTGGGGATTAACCGGGTCTGTACGGAAAATTATCAGACCAAGGTCCTGACACCGAAGTCTGATATTCTCCGTGCAGACTGAGTAGACAAGGTTAATAAATCGTCTATTATAAGGCTATTTCAAGTTTTTAAATATTTATTATATCAAAATTTATAGTGTAAAAACCTTGGAAATCCACATCAGCAAAATCAACAAAATCAACATCCGGGACAGCGGTACGAATATAAAAGAAAACTGACGGACCGCGAAGCAGACAAATGTCACAAATCAGAACTCAGCGGGGATATAACCATGCGTCAGGCCTCCGGGCCGGGGCGACTCGGGCATTTTTGATGATATTCTCAAATGGTGACTTGTAATAATTTTGAGATTGCGATCTAAACGCGGATGGCATAAACCTCGTTCCCAGTGTCTTTTCTTCCGCTCCGCCTTCCGCCCCACCCTTCACTCCCCACCACGCCCATGCGCTAGCTGTGAGACTGGCGAGATTAATTAAAAATTTTGGCTACGAGATATATTGCGTTTTGTAAATAATTATTATGCAAACGATCAATTCACACCGGAATTAGTGATAACCACTGACGTCGACCTGTATATAACAGGTCAGTGGTGATAACGCATGCAACTCGCATATGTGCTTGCCATGCCAATGTTTCAGTATTATATCAGTATTTTTCAAGTACAAGACCGTTGAAAATCCCGATTAACACAAGTAGTAAGTAGTAAAAGGTGGTAAAAAATCAGTTAAGCTACTGAAAATCAGTTAAGCTACAGAAGTCATGTGGACGGCACGCAGCGAGCTTCTACTATTATTTTTAATAATAGTAATAGTAATAATAATAATAATAATAATAATAATAATAATAATAATAATAATAGTAATAGTAATAGTAATAATAATAATAATAATAATAATAATAATAATAATAGTGATAATACTACTACCACTACTAATAACAATAATAGTGATAATAATGGAAACTTTATTAAAGGTCTTTTTAGATAATATACAATAATTGTAAATCTCGCTTATTTAAGGTAATTTACAATCGGCTACTTGAATCAACACTAACAATATATAACTAATAACTATATATAACAACATAAAACAAATATACAGCACAATAATTTTAAAAAGTTAGTAGTTCAGGATTTGTCCATTCCTTGTTTCGGCAACAGAATATGTAATAGGTGGTTCTGATTGCGATCGTCGTCATTCTACTAATACAATATTTTTGATGAGTCTTGTCAAGATTAAGATCATTTAGCATTTCTATGAATGTAGAACATTCTGCTGCAAAGACACCAAGGCAGCTAATCGATAGGTTTACAAATTTAACTGATCTGAATTGTTCACTTTGACTTTGTTCCCTAATCAATTCTGAATGTTTGGATTTTTTACGATCGACGTTGTTCTGAAGATTTGACTCAAAACCAACAGTCAGTTCAACAATGTAGAGGCATCCACTTGGAGTTGATAGGAGCAAGTCTGGACGGTATGTGTCACCAGTTATTATGGATGGACTTTTATAACCTGGAAGATCAACATAAAGACTTGAACCACTTACGGTCTGTAGGGTCGTTGCGAGAAAGTACAAGATAGAGTCGTGTCTCCATGTAAATCGTTCCAGGTACGACTGGCAACCTGCCACTACGTGAAGAAGAGTTTCCGGGGCCAGACAAAGAGAACAATCTGAAGTTGGTGATACACCCCATAATAATAATAATAATAATAATAATAATAATAATAATAATAATAATAGTAATAATAATAATAATAGGGTTCTAAGGGTTTTTGGAGGGCTAGTACCTTTCCCAAGTGATGCGTAACTACCATCTGGTCAGCATATGCTGATAGCCTCTCCTTGGTGCACTGGCGCCCCCATACCCAGCACTGTATGAAGCGCAATATATGGTCCCCCAAGAACTGACCAACTTAGCCTATCTACAGTGAATGACCGACCATGCGTGGTGAAGAGCCACACCCTTCTAGAGGTGAACCCGTTACGAACAAAACATGGCGGATCTAGGGGAGTAAACCCCGATATAAAATCCCAAATCCAAGATATGGTAATCGTGCCGATGGATGGATGGCAGATGGTGAACGTGCCGCAAACGAGATCTGACAAGGTGTGGCGAACCTTGACAATAAATTGCCTTATCCTTAGTGCCGGGCAACTGAGGACGGACTGTGGTTATACCCGTGCGATATCGTGGGACTAAATATGGGAGATTATGATCAAAATTATCAAATATTCCGATTGCAAGATCGTCACCAGGAGACTCCGAATCCAATAGTGGCAGCTGTTACAGGCGCTGATTCTATGGAGATACCTGAAAATAGCAATGAGTCACATGATATGAACTCTGTTTGGACGTTTGAGGAAAAAGTGAGACTAGTACAAATAGATATAGAAGAACGTGAGAGGGGATATGGATTTATGAGACATGTTAAACAAAGATGGGAATCAGAGTATCCAATAAGAGGCGACATCACAAAGCAGAATTTAAGAGACAATGCAAGCCGCTTTAAGAAGGAGCCTAAAATTATTACGGAGATTGAGAGCTGGAGAAATGGGGACGAAGGTAGAAGGGAACAGAGAAATAGAGCGCCAGTTGAAAATGGAAATGAAAGCCATCAGGAAGAATGGGTAACAGAAATGAAAGTAACACAAAGTTTAAGAGATAATGCAAGCAGATTTAAGAAGGATAAGGCTATAAGCAATTTAATTGTGGTACGAGAGCGAAGAGCAGAAGGGAGAGATGACCAGACGTCCCAAGGAACTAACAACGAATTGGATAATGCTAACGAGGAGCAGTTGAGACAAGATGGCGAGGGAGAAGAAGTAAACATTCAGACGGCTCAAGGAATTAATAATGTGGAGGATAGAGCCAATGAGGCGCAGGTGAGACAAGATAGTGAGAGAGAAGAAGTAGTAATCACACAAGATGAGCAAGGAAATCACAATGAGCAGAATAATGCAAATGAGGTGCAGGTGAGACTAGACGGCGAGAGAGAAGTAGAGATCGAACACGCAGATATCAGAACTGCTTGGGTAGAACAAGACTTTAAACTGGAAGATCTCTTCTTACAAGAGCTGGCAAAGCTACCGAGACCTAGCCCAACGGACATTGAACCAAGAGAAAGGTTGTTAAAAGTGAAAATGACGGCGGAGATTGAAAATAGTGCCAACCGAATCTTAGAAACCCACCTTAGGAACGGGGAGAAAGTAGAAGAGATTGCTGATACAGTCTACGCGATGGGTAAAGCAGTGGTAACACTGATGGAAGTAAAGAAGAAAGAGAAGAACAGAAGAGTAAATGGAGGTAATAGAAGAGAGCGGAAAATGAAAAACCGAATGAAGGAACTACGCCAGCTAATTGCTAAAACATGCAATGAATTACATCGAAGAAAGATTAGGCGGAAACCAAGTAGACGAGAAAGAAAGATACTAAGAGAAATAAAGGAAGCTTCAGGATACATGAATGCAACAGATAGAGAACTCAGGTCAACTAAGGAAAAGTGGTTGGATGAGTTAAGGTATCGTAAGGTTTTATTGGACAAGATGATCAAGAAAGGGAGAAGGATCCGTAACAACATAATGTTCCAAAAAGACCAGAGATGGCTATACAAACAAGCGAGTAAAAAGAAAGAAAACATAGGCAGAACACCAGAAATTGAGAAGTTTGTTGAATTTTGGGGAGGTATTTGGGAAGAGAGGAGAAGTACAGTAGTGCAGCCGTGGATGACGGAGATCGAAGAAAAACTAAAGAACAAAATATGCTCAGTAGAAGATTTCAATATCGATGAAAATAAATTGGCTGGAGTACTAAAGAAACGAAAGAATTGGACAGCCCCTGGAGCGGATGGGATCCAGAATTACTGGTGGAAAAGATTTAAGAGTGTGTGGACCCCACTTGTAAAGACAATGCAGACATGGATTATAGAAACCAATACCATACCGGAATGGATTGCAGTGGGACGAGGCGTGATGATACCGAAGGCAGAAGACCTTAGTATTGTGAAAGATTATCGACCGATCACGTGCTTGAACACAGTATATAAAATCTACACTGGAATGATTGCAAAATATTTGAAAAGCCATGCAGAACGAAACGAAATGTGGGATCAAAATCAAATGGGAACGAGAGAAGGTGTATTGGGAACAGTTGATCAGTTACTAGTTGACAATTGTATCATGGATGAAGTGCGCGAACAACACCGGAATCTAGCCGTGGCGTATTATGATTATCAGAAAGCATATGACATGGTACGGCATGACTGGATCTTAAAAGTTTATGGGTGGATGGGAGTGCCAGAAAATGTATGTAGGCTGGTCGAAAACCTGATGAAAAAGTGTATGATTAAGCTGGAAATTAGGGTGGATGGGGAGAAAAGAATGAGTAGATGGATAAATATACGAACAGGGTTTCTACAAGGAGATAGCTACTCGCCAGTGGGTTTTTGTTTAAGTGAGGTACCAGTGATGATGATGTTAAGAGAAACAAAAGGATACAGAATGGGACCATCTGGCAACAGAGAAGTAGTGAGAACGCACAGTCTGTTCGTGGACGACCTGAAAGTATATCAGGAAAACCACGAAAGGCTGGCTATTGCAAATGAGATTATCGTACAAGCGAGTCATGATACAGGGGCATGTTATGGTGTCAAGAAATGCGCTGAGATAGTGTTTGAAAGAGGCAAGATGGTGAAAAGCGAGGGACTAGATATCCTTGAAGAAAGAATGAAGGCTCTAGACCCTGAAACTAGCGAAACCTACAAGTTTCTCGGATGCGAACAAGGAAAGAAAATAGATAAAGAGAAAGTGCTAGAAAGAGTGTCATTGGAGGTGCAGGAAAGAATGGAAAGTCTGGTACAGATGGAGCTATATGATGAGAATCTAGTTAAAGCTATAAACTGTAGAGTAGTACCAGTAGCGGGGTATGTAATGAATGTATGCCGATTTAGTAAAAACGATTTAGCAGAACTAGATATGATTGTCAAACGGGTGTTGAGGAAAAATGTGATGCACGGACGACAGGCAAGTAATGAGAGACTATATTTACCACGAAATAAAGGAGGAAGAGGACTGAAAAGTATGCGAGATGTCTATAATGAGACCAAAGTTAGAATAGCTTGCTATATGACATATTCGCAAAGTGAATGGATCAAAGTGGCTTGGAGGCGGGAATGCAAAAAGGAATATTGTTCTATTAAGAGAGAAGCAGAGGAAGCGATGCTAGACATAGGGGAGAGCATTAAGTTCGGTGAAGAGGCGGTGTGGCTAAATGGCGAAAGGATGTGTGGGGAGTGGAAAGAGATATGGGGTAAACTGAAAGCCATGTTACAAACCAAGACCGAGGTGATGCGTATAGAACAATATACAAAGAAAATCTTACAAAGTGAAGTGTATAGAGGGATCGAGGAGAAGGGCCATGGATGGCTTGAGTGTAATATGGACTCAAGAAAGACAGCAGCAGTAATCCTTATGCAAGAACAGATGGTGGAGACACGGACATGGAAAGCCCTTAGAGGAATGGAGGTGGAATCGGAAATGTGCCGCCTATGCGGCATACAGAGAGAAACAGTACACCATCTGTTATCAGGATGTAAAGTAGTAGCTGGAAACGAATATGTACGAAGACATAACAACGCATTAATGGTGTTGGCTGTAGCATGGGCAAAGCAAGAAGGGTTGATAAATAAGGATGCGGTATGGTACAAAATACAATGAAAAAAAGGAAATGTGTTGGAGGGAAGTGGAATGAAGCTCTGTTGGGACTTGGAATATTGTATGAGAAAAACAACTACTGCAAGAAGACCAGATCTAACGTTGGAAGACAACAACAAGAAACTAATATGGTTCGTAGACATTTATTGTTGGTTTATTGTTGGTTTATTAAGAATCAACTTGTATGTTACGCTAATAAAAGCGCAACACAAAAAACTTGATTTTACATGGGATAAAAAGAATATGTCTGAATTTTACATAATGTGAATTTAAAAAAACTAAAAGATCTTAATATAATATATCAATATATTTACATTTAAAAGTAGTATTAAAAACAGATATATTTTCGAGTCTATCTAATCCTGGGTACAGCTGTCCCATAATTTTAAAGCCTGACAAATAAATGACTTAGAAAACCTGTCGGTATTGCATTTAAATAACGGAAAAGTTCTTGGGGCTCTTAGAGAATATGGATGTTTTGTGGGTACTGGGGGAAGTTTATTTAGTTTGTTTGTATCGTCAATAACAATGGATTTATAAAGTTTATGACAAAGTTGTTGTCTTCGGTCTGCAAGTGTTTCTAGTTTCAAGAACCCGAGTCTCTCACTGTAGGATGACAGATTGGGCAGGATGATCTTTACTGCTCTTCTCTGTATTTGTTCAGTCTGATTTGACAAGTTTTCTGTTAGAGAGAAGTGCCAGACTTGACAAGCATATTCTAAAATGGGTCGGACAAATGTACAATAAATGGAAGCCAGATCATGAATGGGTATGCCCGAACGTTTTAGGATTCTGATTGAATACAAACGTTTACTTGCTTTGGAACAGATGTAGTCAATATGTGAGTTCCACGTCAGGTCAGATGATATTATAACACCAAGAAGTTTAAATTGAGATACAGTATCAACGGTATTGTTTTTTGCAGACAGATCATTAAACGATGGAACTTCTTTAAGGAATGAAACCCTAAGTTCTTTGGTCTTTTTGACATTGAGGCGCATATTATTGGCTTCGGTCCAATTGTCAATGTCGTCCAGATCATTCTGTAGCTGACTAGCATAGGGGACTGTAACAACTTCATAGACGGTACAATCATCAACATACTTGTACATAGGAAATCTAGTAGTCAAATCGTTGATCATCACTAAGAAGAGTAATGGACCAAGTTTCGTTCCTTGGGGAACGCCAGCATGAATTACTTTCCACGAAGATTTGAATGAACCCAATTTGACGCGTAGATAACGGTCTCGAAGGAAATCAGCACACCAGTTGATCAGTAAAGGGTGAACATTTAGTAACTGTAACTTTCTTACGAGGATGCTGTGGTCGATCCTATCGAAGGCTTTAGAAAAATCAATCATACAGGCCCGTATGACAGAACCAGGCGAGTCTGTAGAGAACAGCCAATGGTGCATCAGGTGAATGAGAGCGTGCGTCGTCGAGCATTTTTTTACATTTCCATATTGGTTAGGATCGATGTGAGGTGAGATCTGTTCAGACATCCAATTGAAGACAAAGCCTTCGAAGATTTTACTAAGTGTAGGAGTGAGTGAGATCGGTCTAAGGTCTTCATCTGTAAGTTGGGGACCTTTGATCTTTGGCAAGGGAATAACGTCAGCCGACTTCCACAGAGAGGGTAACGTAGCTTGAGAAATTGAGGCATTGAAGATTGATGAAATAGGAGCACTGAGTGATTCAGCATTGGTTTTGAGTAACCAATTTGGGATTTTATCTGGTCCAATGGCTTTCTGGATTTTGATGTTAGAAAGAGCAACTGAGACATGAGCTGGGGAGATGATGTATTCGTCAGGAACTGAAGGTACTTGAAGGGGAGAGAAATCTAAAGGTGGGATGTTTTCAACGATGTTGCAAAATGAGTCAGCGATATGTTCAGCTAGATCTTTTTCTTTTAAGGTTTGGCCATTATGAAGGATGCTTGTTAACTGTTGTGATTTGGAAAGGCCAGCGAGGAGTTTGATGTTATGCCACCATTTCTTAGGATTAGTGTTTTGTGTATGTTTGACCATAGAATTGTAGAATGAGCGGCGGGCTCGTCGGCACAGCTTTCGGACTTTATTACGATAAAATGTATATTTCGTATTGTTGCCTTTAACCCAAGCATGCTGTCGTTTAGTTATGGCATCTTTTATATCATGAGTTATCCAGGGTTTATCTACTGGGTTGTGTTTGACGCTGCGCAATGGAAGGTGGCTGTCCATATTGTCGGATAATATGTTCGAGAAAATATTAAACTTATCTTGGGTTGAAGTAACGCAATATAATGGATACCAGTTTGTGTGAGACAGGGAAGATGCCCAGCAGAGATAAACATTGTACATAAACACCAAGAGAAGCTACAGAAATACCAACAACTAGCTTTCGAAACTCGTGAAAAACGACGAGAATACAAAGTCCAAATCGTTCCAGTTGTAATTGGAAGTTTAGGTGGAGGTATGGTAAAGGCGAGGAGACAAATTGGAAAGGTAATACGAAACGAAAAAGAAGTTGAATGGATTGGTAACCAAATGCAGAAGACGGTGCTAATCGAAAGTGAATCGACACTACGCAAAATAATATCTGGGATCGTACAAGCAGAGTGACATATAAGTGTGGACATTGTTAGCGAGACTGGCAAAATTATTGGCAGTACTTGTACCTTTCTCACAATTATTGTGAGTCAAAGGCCATGGGCCGTAAAGGTTATCAATTTTCATAATAATAATAATAATAATAATAATAATAATAATAATAATAATAATAATAATAATAATAATAATAATAATAATAATAATAATAATAATAATAATAATAATAAAAATAATAATATTAATATTAATAATAATAATAATAGTGATCGTGATTGAAATGAGCTGTCCATGGATAGAAAATCGTTAGCTGAAAGATGAGGAAACGATCCAGAGTATGGACCGCTACGATGGGAGTTGAAGATCAGCAATTTCCGGGATACCAAATCATCCAACACTAGACGTACTTGGAGGGTACTCTAAGGAAGTTGATAAGAGAGTAAAGATGCTGCTGATTGTTGCAAGAAGTGGAGAGACCTTAAAGCGAATGCAGAAAGCAGTACTCTGCAACGTTTTGAACATCGCACGTTCCTTTAAGGTTCTAGTGGAATAGTACATTAGATAGTTAATTTGTTAAATGGATAGAACTTATACCGGTTGGTCTAATAGTTATTTTATATTAATCATAACTTTATTACTGGCCTTCTTTATTACTGGCCTTGTTAAAAAGTGGCAAACATTCTGCCCCCCCCCCCCCCCCGCGCTTCCGACGCCCCTGGTTGTTTTTGTATTGCTCCCATGCATAGACAATCCTGAAGGCGCGATCTTGAACTTGCGATCTTGAACATTCTGAAATTTCGTTATTGACCAATAAGAATGGGATAGGATAGGATAGGATAGGATAGGATAGGATAGGATAGGATAGGATAGGATAGGATAGGATAGGATAGGATAGGATAGGATAACTTTATTTAAAATATTTAAAATATAATCGCCAAGGAAGACATCGTTACAGTAGAAGAAAACAGGCTCGATCATAGTCTTGTAGATGGAATGGGCAATTAGAGGACCGTAATGCGTGTGACGACATCGAATATTAATACGTTTAATAATTTGAATCGGAACTGCAAAATACGATCTCACCCTCCCCTCCAATCAATGTTAGTGAAGTGTAGATGCACAAAAACCATTCCATTTTCGTTTAATGCTGAAAAACACATTGATGTTGAAGAAATGGGAGAAGAAACGTCTTATGTGGTTATAGTTCAGTATGGATGGTAACGTTAATGATTTGCGTCACCGCCCAAATGCATAATTTTGCTGAGAATTGTAGTTTATTTTAGTATATAAAGCGTTTACCAGTCAAACTAGATTTCAAAGCGATTATATTTATTTATTGATCATGAGCCAATTGAGGGCAACGTATTTAAGTACTGATAAACCAATATGGCCATCTATTATATTTATTTATTGATCATGAGCCAATTGAGGGCAACGTAGTTAAGTACTGATAAGCCAATATGGCCTCCTATCACATCTATTTTTGTAATTGCGTAGGTATAAAGCTGAGACATTTTTGTAAATATTTATCACTCTGATGATGTCGCTGGTTAGTGACGAAACGTCAGTTCTTCATTAAAAAATGTTTTATCATGCTTACTTACGACTTTTGATTTTATTATGGCTTTGTTACGAATTATTTCCTGGGCAATAATTTTTATAACAAGATTTTGGAACTAGTTAGAAATAATGATTTATTAAAACACTGAAAGAAAAGTTGTGGTCACCAAACGCGTTTAGCAGTAAACTGCTGCCAGTAAACCATGCAGTTTTCCCAATTTGTAGCCATTTTGGCTAACTCTTGATTTCGTCTTGTTGTCTTATAAAATCCTTCATAAAAACACTTAGTTTATACTGATAGATGAACTATTTAGTGGTAACAAATAATGGAAGAAAATTTGACGAAAATAACAATTGACAAACATTTTTGCGATATAAGAATTATGTCCACATTCTTTCTTGTTATATTTTTTTTTGAAGCCATAAGAACGAGAAACGTACGATATTTGAATCTCTAGCTCGAAATGATTTTTTCTCTATTCTTTCATATATGCTGTAGAGCCGGTGGAAATGGGAAATAAGTGGGGGCCACCGAGCGTCTTCGTGAGCGGAACCAATACGAGATCAACCTCGTCCCCAGGGCATTTTGCCTCCACGTTGGGAGGTCGGCGAAAATGGCCCTGGCATCGGCTGGTCGATTCTATAATCGGATTGGCCGGTTTAAAAACTTGATTAATTCAGATACAGTGTAATTTATTCATCAAAATATGAATTGCAATAAATCCACTCTGCGAAGTTCATCCAAAGAATTGTAACGATAGCTTTGGTTAAAGTCAAGAACAACATTAGATATGTGTTTCTTCCCGACATTTAAATGTATCCGGGATAATCGTGGAGAGTATCATGATGAATAATGCTAGCCAGTTGCATTTATGGTAAAGGTTCACATGAGTGATTCGGCAGAGCGTTAAATATTTCTTATTTATTATTCATGTATACGTATTATACAAAAACGAAACACAAAGACCGCATAAATTTTCTTGCCAAAACACCCCAAAATTCTGGGTGTCACATGACCAGCCGATGCCAGGGCCATTTTCGCCGACTCCCAACGTGGAGGCAAAATGCCCTGGGGACGAGGTTGATACGAGATGATTGAATAAGAGATAGATATTTTAGTAATAATTGCTATTCCAGCCTTTTGAGGACTGAATTGCGTCATATTTACAAAATTGTAGAGCGAGATTGTTCTATAGTATAAAATAGACCTTATTCAAAAATGGCCGCCGAATTAGAATTCTTTTATGTGCATATAAATTAGCCCTTATGACCTCGTTGTAAAGTAAAAATTCTTTTGAATTTCACACATGAAAACGAGTTCATAAGGGCTAATTTATATGTAATACTATATAAAAGAATTTTAATTCGGCGGCCATTGAATAAGGTCTATATGATAAAATTTATTAATAGTTAATATATAAAGTGTGATAAAAATTGCATTAGGAATTTAAGTTATTTTAGGATACTAAAATGCTTAAGATAATTACAACTGACAACAATTTGCTGCAAATGTGTTCCTAAAACGAGACGTGCGGCATTTGACATGGCTATAAACAGATGCAAATCGCAACAGGTGGTATATAGTTTCTGATCGATATCAGGATTCACCGAGGTGAACAGTTTAGTACATAACTAAATTCCTGGCGTCTATGGACTAGTGACGATAACTGGAAAATTTCTAGATTTTCTTGATATGAAAGCCCAGGGGAAATTATATATATAGCTAGCCCTCTTTTGAACATGTTCAAGATCATCACTTATGTAAGATAGCAAGGCATGGTGGAAGACTGGCACACATGTAGTACTCTAAGATTATGCACGTGCAGTAAAAAGTGATATCATGCACGTTCGGGAACTTTGGCATGCGGGTTCAAGAGAACTATAAAGTAAAAACGTTTATTTGCCTTCTTTATAGTTACATTGATGTGTTCGTTCCAATGGACTGTGAGAGATTGTCACTCCCAGAATCTTTACATGTCAAACAGTTTCTGACTTTTCTGACAGTTTCTTTGTTACTGACGAGAAGGGATTCAAAAACGTGCTTATTTGGTTAATTTGGTTAATCTGCAAATTAACAAGTCAAATCGAAAATGTGTTTTATTATACAGTTACAAAAGCTTCTCACGTTGTAAATACTTAATATTAAATGTTCTATTGTATTTTGGTCACAATCTGGTAGCACAATCTTTTGTGCTGGCATATTTGGCCAAGCCTTCATATATAGCATACTTGTATATAATATTGTATCTCTTTTCATTTTTTTACTTAACATTTTGTTCCTTGAGGAACTCCAGAGGGAACGCAACCCCACTCAGAAACACAATCTCTAGAAAGCTTCACTCTCTGTTGCCTGTTCATCAAAAACTAGAGTTAAATTTCCATAAAATAAAGATGATACACCAATATGGCCGCCATTTCATTGTTTTGTGCACCAATATGGCGGCCGTGACGTCAGATGAAAACGATCTATACAGTGTGTTCAGCAATTAAGTGCATGTGAAAGTGCGGGCATACCAGCATATAACACATACACAAAAAATATACCTGAACAAATATCTTTTGGCAGCGTTTCCGGACACTTTAATTAATTCCATAACGACGACAAAGATCACATTGACCTTGCATTATTGGCTTGGTTTTGACGTGGCATTCATTCAATGTCAAGGTGAAGGTCAATAAAATATGTTGAGAAAGATGAGTAATTTAAAGTTTAAACAGTAGTAGTATGTCACAAAACTGATTTCGAAGTATTTTAAGCCGAAGTTCAAAGTGTTACACATTTAAGCTTTTTTTTTTTTTCAGTCAGTACTAGCTTCCTTCGCAAGTAACTCTGTGTGTTCCCAGTTGTATGTCGGTTAATTTGGCCAAGCATTAAAATCCTTTCAACCCGGGCGGTCTCCCAAATGACGAGTAAAATCGTCTGGCGTTAGCCAGAGTAAAATACTAAAAGGGACTTCAGGCTTGAGAGGGTAATTAAGCACGCCCACACAGCTGAGAATTGAGACACAGAGTTGGCTTGCGGAGAAGGATAAATCAGTACTACTTGTGGCCTCTTAATAGAATGATGCTGGTATTACTGCGATACGCACCAGTCTCCCAGATTTCGTACAATTTACTGTGCTACCGTAAAAGCTCCAGGGGTGTGTGTGGCATATTTATAAATTTCACGACTCAAAGAGAGGCTTAATATAGAGGGGATTAATAGGGGGGGGAGGTTATTAAAAAAGTTAGCTAAAAACTGAAAAAAAGGGGAGTAGTTTGAAATATTATTTTAGTGAAATGTTAGCTTAAAAAAAACGTAAAACGTATGCCAGCTTAAGTAAAATACTTAGTCGCTGTAAACTTAACAGTATAGCCAAAGGTTTTATTGATATCTTTAAAACAGATCTTGTACCCTGCGAGCAGAACCTTCTTTCTTTGCTGCCGTATTCCCGTATTCCTGTAAGGGGAGCACGGATTGCGTGTGCTGTTAGGGCGCTGCCTCTCACCAATAGTTAAGCCCGGTTAGACGGGGTTAGTACTTGGATGGGTGACCGTCTGGGAACAACCCCGTTCTTGGGGCTTAGCTGGGATCCGTGGTCTGAACTGTGTCGTATGGCGGCTGCTTCAAGCGCCTTTGATATGCCTCGAAACGGCCACATTGAAAAATCCTTAGGAGTAATTTGATTGTAAAGATACACGTTTGATGTTTCTAATTAAAGACCTTTAACCTTTAACTGTTTGGCTTCGTCTAAGATTTAGGACGAAGCAACCCGTAAAACCCTAAACGCTTTCACGCATGGCTTTCAGAGACCGGTTCTTGTTTTGTTTTGTTTTGTTTTGTTTTGTTTTGTTTTGTTTTGTTTTGTTTTGTTTTGTTTTGTTTTGTTTTGTTTTGTTTTGTTTTGTTTTGTTTTGTTTTGTTGTTTTGTTTTCTGCTCTGATTTGGACTGGGTTCGAGATTGTAACCAAGCAACTGACATACATGCGCAATCAAAACCAGTCACGAATACAGCTGAGCTTTCTTTTCTTCCTCTCTCTCAGTGAAGAAATAAAGAAAAGAAGGTTCTGCTCGCAGGGTACAGATCTTGATAAGGAAGTCTTAAAATGGTCACACATCAAGCGTCCAAATGAAGAATATATTATAACGCGTCATGAACTGTCTTGGTTTTTTTGCGATGTCCGGTGATGGTGCATGTGGATACGGGAAAGGGAGGGGGTTAAAGAGGGGAGAAAAACTTAGTTCCCTCCCTCCAGATGTTGACCACAATGTTAGAATAGCCTAATCAAATTTCTCCACTTCAAGACACATTTTTGTTTTAATTATTTATTTAGTATTATTCACAATTCTACATGGGGAGACTGAATCGAAAATCTGAAAACATGTAGACAATAATTAAACTATTATATATATAGTGGGACTTGACATCTCACAGCTACCAGATGTTATACGCATGACGTGTGCACGGTGCTCGCACACACGTATAGCGTAAAAATCTGATCAGTTTCGCGCAACAATCTAGTTTGTGACAAGTCTGTGAACAAGTTGTAACATTACAATGCATGGAGTTATTCCATGAAGCTGCTTATACCGAAGCTTGTTGTTGTCAACCTTGTAGCAAGTCGTTACAAATCTTTTGATCTAAGGTTGTCTGGCTTGTCACAGAACTGGAGCAAGCGCTGCGCAAATACAATCTGATTCCTTGACGTTATGCAAAAAGTCGGCAGGTTAATCATATATTGAACTAACGTACAAACCATGGATATAGTACAAACCAACATCGGTTTTAATTTTCCTCAAGTCAGTGACCACCTTGCAAGTCAGAGCCCCTTTCCGACCTACGCAGGCTTTGGGGGAATATGTGGGCTCTGCCGATAAACTCGATCTTCGCCCCAGTCAGGCAGGTTTTGAACTGGTCAAACAAGTTCTAGTTTATGAGCACCCGCAAGCAGGGAAATAGCAGGTAAATAACGTGTTAGAGCCTGGGCCCAAAATAGTATCTTGGCAGCCGTTCACGCATGCTCAAAAAGAAATATTGAGTTTGTTTGCTGAGCACTTTACTTTCCCCCGAAGCTTGTTTAGGTCGGAAACGGGCTCTGATTCGCAGGGTATGGTATAGCAAGAAAATAAAACAAGTGGTCCGGAGACTTCTTGTGCATGAATTACAATAACTCTTTATAGTAATAAGCCATTCAGAGTGCACGATGACGTTCGATGGTCGTATAGGTGACAACAACTGCCAGAATGCTTTGCTAGTATCCTCTATTTATTAGCACTAGAGGTTTGGCAAAGCATTCTGGTAGTTGTAGTCACCTAAAACCATCGTACGTCATCATACAAATGGCTTATCTAAAAGCGAGACGTTCTGGGTCACCTATATCCCAACAAAATCTCTAACCCTAATCAGTAACCGGGTTTCTCGCCTAGCTTATCCGCTAGTGCTTCTTTACAGTCTTTGGACGATGTAAATTAAACTACAAACGATGATCACTGGCATTAATGACTTGAGTTTCAGTTTGTATGTTAGTTCAATATGATCTCTCCTGCAAAGAACAGCGTTTTTGCTAACCTACCATAGCAAGACAAATGAAGGCAAGTACGTTCTATAATCCTCGACTTCCAGCAAAAACTATATCACCAAAAACTATATCACATAAAAAGATCATAAGACCGAGAGCTGCAAAGATACTAGAATTCATATGTCAAACAATGTCATACACTTGTCAAACTCATTCAGACTCGCAAAGAATCATGGTAAAACATACAGCCACCATCTCTTTTTGCTATCGTAGGCTATTTCTTGTCAACCTCATATACCCAAGGCATTTTGCCTCCACCGTGGAAGGTTGGCAAAAATTTCTTGCCAAGATAATTTATGCAGTCTTTGCTCTTTTGCCTGTTTAATTTGTTGTCTTGCACTAAATTTCGAAACGAAAAAATTCTTACCTATTGGATTTTGATGAATAAATTATTAGCTGGCTGAATTAATCAAGTTTTTACACAGGCCAGTCCGATTAGAATCGCCAGGCCGATGCCAGTTTCGACGACCTTCCACTGTAGAGGCAACATGCCCTGGAGACGAGGCTGACTTCTTGTGAACTCTTGAAATGTTTAGGGTCATCACCTACCTATACTAAGAAGGCTTCTGATTGGTTTAGATAACCTTACCCAACATCTTACCCTAACCCTAATCAGTAAGGAGCATGGGAACGAATTGATAATCAACAATGTGATTGGTTATTTATACCCAATCAGAAACCTCGTTCATATTAGGTAGGTCTTTCTGAATGTTTGCTCTCACAAATTCACGCATGCGCAAACGTTTGGCAGCACCGTTGCACCATCAACGTATAACCTGAGTTGTGAATCTAATACAGGAACACGTGATTAAATATGATCAAAGTCTATATTATCTCGCAATGATAACGTGTGCTTTAAGATTACTGTGTGCGTTGTGTAGTGTTCTACTATTGTAAGGAACCTTTCTAGAATTCGCGATAACTAAGACCCTGGTTGAACGTCAAACATTACATGTACTGAACTTAACGTAAATTATGTTTTAAACAAAGAACTTCTGTTACATGTATTTACGGTGAAGTGTTCACTAATTACTGACGAAATGGCGACAGCAATCTGTATACATGCCGACATATATTTTAAATCGGGTTTTAAAATTCTAAAAAATGAAGCCTAAGAAATTATTTACATGGCTCTTCCTAGTTTTAGTTTGAAAAATGTCAACCAGGACACGCGAATCTTGAAGAATTACATTACATAATCTAAGCTAAAATGTAATAACAATCTGGGTTTCAGAGGATTACCCGTTTCAATGGTCATATTATTACGATATATATTAACAATTTCCAAATGGAAATGTATATCGACTGTAATTAGCTGATGCTAATGCACTTAATGCCAATTTGCAGTGCAAAAAATGCATAAAAGTAATATGTATTAATCTGATTGAAGTGCTAGTATTTCCGTTATATGTAAAGCTATCGAGTCCAGGGTTCCAATTGGCTAGGTTGAAATCGCTCATGCATATAACTTATAATCAGAAATATAATCAGAGCTACTGTAGTAACTAGTTCAAACCGGAATGTGTACATTTACATGCAGTGTTAGTTTCACTGGTGCGAGTCAATTGGCAGTTGTGTGTTTACATGTCTATATTTGTCTACCAATAAGTGTTTCTAAACATACTTGGAAATCCAAGTCTAATGTAATGTTCTACAACTACAAGTACAATAAGTAGTTCCACATTGTTATTAAAGGTACTATATATGTCATGCTATTTTTAGCATCAATTGTCTTATGTTGAAATTCTGAACCGAAAACTTCAACTGAATTGAAGCTGTACATTAATGCGATTGTAAAATTTCAGTCACCTATGTCACCAACAACCGTGGACGATTTTTGAACCTTTAAGACCACGTTTTTACACAAATTGGCCTAAATTTGATTCCTGACGGGTCCGGCAACAGAAATCAAGATGTCACATTTTGCAATCCCTTTTAATCTCGCTTTAATTTTGACCATCCGTAGTTCTGTGCAGATTTCTAGAATCTCTTTTAAATTTTTATGTAACATAAAACCGCGTTGCAAGCTCTTGAGCAATTTTAAAACAATCTTGTTTCTGTAGGAATTGCTAAAAATAAAGTGACATTTAGTCCCTTTAATCAAGTCAATATTAAACTGTAGGTGTTTAAGGTGAAGTAATGCGAGCAACAAATTGACGCAACATTGTTGCATTGCAAGTTGAATAGCGTTGTTACACGTATTACCACCCACCTCAAACATTGTCACGCGACAATGATTTTGTTGCAAGTTGAAACAGCATGTTGCAGCACGCCAATGTCTAAGGTGGGTGGTAATACATGCAACAACGCTTTTCAACTCGAAAGCCGAGAAAAATGTCGAAAGTGTTGTAAAAAGTGTTGTAAAAAGCGTTGAAAGTTAAAGAAAAATGTTGAAAGTGTTGTAAAAAGTGTTGAAAGTTGAAGAAAAATGTTGAAAGTGTTGTAAAAAGTGTTGTAAAAAGCGTTGAAAGTTGAAGAAAAATGTTGAAAGTGTTGTAAAAAGTGTTGTAAAAAGCATTGAAAGTTGAAGAAAAATGTTGAAAGTGTTGTAAAAAGTGTTGTAAAGGTGTTGTAAAAAGCGTTGAAAGTTGAAGAAAAATGTTGAAAGTGTTGTAAAAAGTGTTGTAAAAAGCGTTGAAAGTTGAAGAAAAATGTTGAAAGTGTTGTAAAAAGTGTTGTAAAAGTGTTGTAAAAAGCGTTGAAAGTTGAAGAAAAATGTTGAAAGTGTTGTGAAAAGTGTTGTAAAAAGCGTTGAAAGTTGTAGGTAAATGTTGAAAGTGTTGTAAAAAGTGTTGTAAAAAGCGTTGAAAGTTGAAGAAAAATGTTGAAAGTGTTGTAAAAAGTGTTGAAAAAAGCGTTGAAAGTTGAAGAAAAATGTTGAAAGTGTTGTAAAAAGTGTTGAAAAAAGCGTTGAAAGTTGAAGAAAAATGTTGAAAGTGTTGTAAAAAGTGATGTAAAAAGCGTTGAAAGTTGAAGAAAAATGTTGAAAGTGTTGTAAAAAGTGTTGTAAAAAGCGTTGAAAGTTGAAGAAAATGTTGAAAGTGTTGTAAAAAGTGTTGTAAAAAGCGTTGAAAGTTGAAGAAAAATGTTGAAAGTGTTGTAAAAAGTGTTGTAAAAAGCGTTGAAAGTTAAAGAAAAATGTTGAAAGTGTTGTAAAAAGTGTTGTAAAAAGCGTTGAAAGTTGAAGAAAAATGTTGAAAGTGTTGTAAAAAGCGTTGAAAGTTGAAGAAAAATGTTGAAAGTGTTGTAAAAAGTGTTGTAAAAAGCGTTGAAAGTTGAAGAAAAATGTTGAAAGTGTTGTAAAAAGCGTTGAAAGTTGACGAAAAATGTTGAAAGTGTTGTAAAAAGCGTTGAAAGTTGAAGGAAAATGTTGCCCGTATTACCTCACCTTTATTTACTGTGTTACTAAACCGGGGACTCGCCTGATCTTTCGTGTTGTATCTCACTGTGACTTGTATCCATGTCTTGTAATGCGATATTGTTTCTACCTTGTACATCTGGATGTACACTTGCCTTCATTTTTCTGACACGAGTGAGACTGGTACTCTTGCTTGTCTTGTTGTTCATCTTTGGTAATTGCCTCAGCTCCTTCAGGTGACGTTTTCGAACCATTCGGAGTTTCAGCAAGAGATCCTGAAAATGTTCTTGAACAGAGGTTCTAGTTTCTCCTTTGAGACTTTTGTGAAAGGCAAATCTTGAAGTACTTCCTACAAAAAACAACAACAACAACAACAACAACAAAGTAATTAATAAAAATAAACATTTTCAACCAAAGTGGTCATCAGGTTAATAACCTGGCTTGATGTCGAAACAGTTTAGTACACGGAAAAAGTTCTACAGTGAGGGAATTCCACGTTCGTGCTGCCGCTTGCGTCTCAAGATTTGCGATGTATTAACTCACTGCAAAAATATCGCTTAGGTCGCCAGTTACTGACTCTTCTCGGCAGCTCACTTCATTACACTCATTTATTTTCCTGAGTTGATCATCAATGAGCGAGTTCAGCGGTGAAACGACGAGCACAACAGCAGAAGGAATGATTGACGAGCTTCGACATGATTGCCTCTGCAGGTATAAATATCTCTCAGTGAGCAGGGAAGGAAGCAGTTGGTAAATCAGCGATTTACCATGTCTTGTAGGCAATACCGCGACTGTATCTCTTCGATTAAAAAGAGCCTCTAAGCAGGTGACTTGCTTTGGCTTTAAATTAACATTTGTATACTCTTTTATTTGGGACACTACATCCGCGCTTTTCTTCGGTTGGCCTAGCTAGACAGGTTCACGTCAGCACATGCATGATAAGTCCTTTTTTCTACAGATAATATAACTCCAGAAACTACAGATAATAGCATTGTGGGTCCAAAATCTAACAATCACAGCGGCAAATACGACTAAAAGTGCAGATATATCGAGAATTCTCATGCACCAACTTTCTGACCAATTATAATCAAATGAATAATAAATGTTGTTTTTGATTTTGGTAGCTAGTACACTGAAGTATATAGAATCTTCAACTTACTCAATTGTTTTTCCCTTTCCTTTTTAGCTTCAACTGTTTTCGAGTGATATTTAAATTGCCAAAACAATCCACCAGCAACGGAAACTGTCAGAGAACCAAGCAAGATATACAAGATGACTTGAAACGAACTGGAAGTGGCGTCGAATAATCCTGAAGCTACTTCTTTTGCTTCTTCGACAACATTTCTTTTCTAAGAAAAAAATTGTACACATAGTTCTCATTTACACACGTATATATTCAAGCACGTATAATATCCACGGGGGGAGGGAACACTGCCCTTTAAAAATAGACATTTATTATTTATAAGTAAATGCATGGCATTGAGAATTATTAGATGTTACTGTCGTGGCAATAGAAGCATTCCTAAAATATCGTTGCAATACCGTAGAATCCTGAAAGTAGCGCCCCCCCCCGAAAGTAGCGACAAATTTGAGATGTCTACAAAATTTCCGAAAGTAGCGACCCCCGAAAGTAGCGGCCTCCAAGTCATCGATTGATTAACTCGAAAGTGTCAAGTTTCAATTATCAACGTACCAAAGTGTATAACAGTCAGAGTTGAAATGGCATAAGGAAAAACTAAAGCATATTAAACGTGGTAAATAGGAAGGAACAAAGAAGAATATTCGCACAGTATGTTAACGTATTTTACCCCCCGTAAGTAGCGGCCCCCAACAGCGGATAAAACCGGAAGTAAGGGGGGCCGCTACTTTCGGGATTCTACGGTATATTCCTCAAACTGACCAATTCATTTGATGAAAATTACTGCTAACTTCCTGTCTTGAATTTGTTTGGTTTCTAGTTTTTAAACAACCAATAAGAAACAGGATTATTCGCCAAACACCAATAAAATTCAAAACAGAATTCAAAACAGGAAGTTGTCAACGAATCTTATCAAATGAATTGTTCAACTTGAGGAATATATTGAAACAATATTTTACGAAACGTTTCTATTGCCACGACAGTTAGGGGCCGTCCATATGAGGCGGGCTAGCCCGGCTACCGGGCTGATTTATGCCACGAAAATCTCTCTATGACCGCAAATAAGAATAAGAACACCCTGTGCGTTATGCTTACAGAAAAACAAAGCCAGTTTTGTATCATTCTGCCTTTCTCAAATAGTCGTAATAAACCATGCACACATCTAATGCAGTTCTTGACTTTAGCCAAAGTTATCATTTCTATTTGCGAAAATATTTTACCATCCGGGTTTTTGACAATCAAACTATATATACTCCAATCTCGTTTCCAGAGCTCACGTTCCCCTTACCCAGCGGGCGGGAAACGAGAGGCTCTGGGATAATCCGTTCACGCCATCACAGGATTCATGTTATCTGGAAGAGTAATCATGTTCGTCAGTCAATGAAATATCGATGTGAAACGGATTATCCCAGAGTCTCTCGTTTCCCAGGCGGGGAACGTGGGCTTTGGGAACGGGATTGTATATACTCTAGCTAAATAACTAGAACTTTTAAACAAAGCCAATCAGATTAGAGAATAAACTGGCCGATGCCAGGACCAACTCGTTCAAAGGCAAAGCTGTCGAAAAGAAAGAACTCGAAACATGCCGTACAGTTTCGCAAGGCCTGACGGGATGATGCAATAATGCCATTTTGTGGAACCCCCCAAAAAATAAAAACGCCGAAACCTAGACTCGGCCTACCATAGGTAGCCCGAGTAATAAAGACTTCTAAACAGATTTGCAGCTACATAATTATACCCATGGGTTGTAAAAAGACTGGATAGGAAACTAATGGTCACGTGAGCCCATTGATTGGTCAAATCACATTTCACTCAGTTTGCAAAATGGTTGAAATTAATCTAGTTGGAAATCGTGATGTCACATATGGCGTGAGTATGCTTGTTTTACTGAGGTTTTTAAGTGAAACTTCACATTCTTCATACTCTCGCATTCAGGTGACTATGTTGACATTTCATATAATTGTATCACCTCACAAACCTTCCTAATCCACAAACGAGTGTTCGAGGTAAACGTTGTTGATCTTTGTTTTAATGACAATTGATCTGTGTTGTTCCGAAAAAATTGGCGTCGAAAAAATACTACTTTGTTTTGCTTAAAATTTGTGATGCATATTTTACCTAGTAAACCTTGATATTATCATTTAAAATGAGTAATAATAGATGGGCATTTTATTTTATTTTAATGTGACTTTGTCATATTTACAGGCAGTTCGATAATCATTTTAAGCTGTACTATTACCAAACTTTGAATATAGTAGGCCGTTTTTAAAACTTGTCAATTTGAACCAGGTTGTCATGCTCACGCCATCAAGTTTCCTATCTAGTCTTCTTATCCATGATATATAACATACCTGACGTATAATATCAGTATTATTTTGGATCAATGCACTTATCTCGGCCATTTTAGTATTTAGGTAAGTGTTTGCCAACGGTGCGGAATTGATCAATCTTCCTGACAAAACAATACCATAACCAGACGGATATTCGATTAATCGATTAAACTCTATGTCTTCACGTTCAAAAAGATCTTTTCTGGCACCGGTAGCATACAAATCAAGAAGTGCCCCATCAACTTCTTTTCTTATTAATGCTCCAACAACTTCTTCAAAATTGCGGTAACCCACCACTAAAAAGCAACAGAATTTTACAGGTCAAATGTAATGTTGGAACAACTTTGCTTTATCTTACAGTATATAGATAATATGCAGGCTTTCGACTGACTTGCAAAATTCAAACAATTCGCCTGCCTTGCTTCCCCCACTGATAATACCTAAATTTGTATGTTTCTTTAGTTTCTTGTGTTCGGCAAGATGTTTTAACTGTCTGTTTTGAGCTTGCTTCATTCGACAACAAACACGGCAAAGAATAAAGCTTAGAATTTTCCACGGAACCTTGGTTTCACGCCATAATTGTATTTCAATGTCTTTGAACTTTTTACTTTAAAAAAATTAAATTTCTGTGTAAACGTTTTTCTCAGAGTATTTTTTTTCCCTTCAAACTGAGAGTTATCGGCGTGAGTCGCCAACACTTCGGGCTACTTTACGCCGTCGAAACCTAACAAGATGGCGACGATCAATTGGGAACACTTCATGTAATACAAATCTTTCAAAACTATCGGTCATGGCGCTCACGTGTCTAAGGGGACATGCTTAGATAATAAATACAAGTTCGTGATTGAAGTATAAACCTTACAATTTCAATAGTTTTCCTAAAATTTGCAAGAGATGTGTGGCAGTCTCGTCGAATTACAGAATAACAATAGTTTCCCGCTTTTTTTTAAATTTTTAGTCGCGGGCGCAAAACGTTTGGCAGCGGTGTTCGTCTGACGTGAATATTATAGTTTCCATTCTCCAAAAGTATTTCCAATTATACGCCATCGTGAATTTGACAAAATTTCCAGTTATTAAAAGATCAATATTGTTTTATCAAAAATTCCAACTTATTAAAGTTTTGTTAAAATTTGTTTTAACAAATTTGTTTTAACAAATTTAAATGTATTAAACTATCGTCTAGTTTAATACCAGCCTCATCCGGAAAAAAAACTTAATCTATATTATAAAAATTTTATCGGGCATTAGATTAGCCTGCTGATCTGAGCCTATCAGTTTTAACAATTCTAAATCACTATTAGTTTGTTGTTTACGGAATTGTATACTTTTCTTATCAATATACTGTTTTCAAGATTGTTTTCATGACAAATGTTGCGTTTTTCTGCCAAATTTTAATGCATGTAACTCCCTGTTCAGACTAGGTGCCCCGGCCCCGGGTACGCGCACTAATGTGTGTGAACAAGATTTCATAGTGTCGGAGTGCCCAAAGTGGTGTCCACGCTTTTTACTCAATATTCCTTGTAATTCGGAGCCTCAAAGCCACAAAATAGCTACAAAAGCCATGAAAAACTTTCTGTGTGAACGCTTATCAGATCCAGGCGCCGTGAATGTGAACAAGTGACCCGTGCACGAGCACCATACCCATCAAATAAGTCCAGTGAAATTGCATTGCCGGGCACCTAGCCTGAACAGACCCTAAGTTACGAGTTTTGTAAATATTAAACGCAATGAAATAAACGCTGATGCGAAGGCGGCAGTGTTCAAGATATTGTTTACTGATTTTCTTCTAAATGCCATCTAAAATTATTATAATCCCCGAGCCGGGCGTAGGGCCGAAGGCCCGGAGCCCGGTGAGGGTGCTAATCTCGACATGCGTGGAGTCCACTTTACACGCGTGTAGAAAAAGCAAGGAAGACAAAATCTGGAAATAGTTTATATATATATATATATACGTCGTTGGGTGTCACGCGGTAAAAATAATTGGGCACTCGTGACTAGCTTTATATTAATTTCCATATTTTGCGAAACAAAATGGTTTCAAATGGTTTCGTTTTAAACGGAAAGAAGCAGAACAACGAATAAAAGCAGGATACAAACAGCCGGTTTAATATATCTTGAAGAGAAACCAGAAAACCTGAAGAAACCAAACGCCGTATGGTAAACAAAAACTCGATCTGAATTGTAGTGTTTGTGGTCACAGGTCAGTAGTGGTCTCAATATCATTTTAAAGTTGACGGCAGGACATTTGTGTTCATTTATTTATTGTAATCAGCATTTATTCATTAATATATTCTGTAAACCGCCAAGAACGGCAAGACGTTTAAATAGAACCCTTTTAGACACTCATCAGTTACTGTATTAAAACTTTATAATCTAGCAACTATCATATAAGTATAGGTTATATACCGAGAACGCGGGATATAAGTCATATATTGACCCGAGGGGCCGAAGGTCCCGAGGGTCAATATATGACTTATTTCCCAAGTTCGAGGTATATAACCGACTTATATCACGATTGAGGAGGTTTTCGAACAAGGTTTCGTCAATTTCGAAGAGTTTCGATCAAGATTTTTCGAGTTATATCCACAAGTTTTATCTAATTATTTATTCACGGGATATAAGTTGGTTATATCCCGCGGCACATCAAAGATAACCGACTCAATCGTGATATAAAGTTATATATATACCTTGTCCCTTTAATATGTTGTTTTCAAGTTTTTGCCCATTAAGCAGTATACAGCTTCACGTTTTCGTGCTTTCCCTTTGCTACTGTGGACGTGATGTTTTTCATTGACTTAATTGCAAGCACTTATCAGTTATCATAAATACTCATAGGCTTTGTCCATTTTCTTTTGTCCTGTATTATACAGACTGAAATTAAGTTGTCTGTTGTTTTTATCTCCTATTATAAATGTAGTTTTTGAGCTGTAACTTTTAATCTTGCCTTTGCAAAACATAAAAGTAATTCCTTTGGAAACCTCCTAAATGGCTAAAAACAATATATTTTTACAACCAGAGTTTACTATGAAATCTGTAAGTTTTCCTTTGATATGTTCAACTTTCTTTTAGTCATTCTAATCATAAATTCTGTAATTATTCTGAGGATTATCATTTGTTTTTGCTATATATCAGGAGTGCTTATTTTAATTGGAAGGTGAGGCGGGTGGGGTGTATTTAAAAAAGCATATAAAAGCAGGCGAGGGGTTGTTGCATTACGTATTTCTAGTAATAGTATAATACAGTTGATGTGCGCCTCGGGCTAAAATGAGCCTGAGTTGGGCCAAAAACATATTTATGCCCGCAAACATAAACTCTATTTTTATAATACTGTATATCACATTTTCAATAATAAAGGAAATTGTAGTACGGAAAAGTTTGTCATGCAAACTTACCCTTGCCGTTTTGTCGGATAGCTTTGCCATATTCAGTAGAGTTTTCTATCGCGGCAATCTAAAATACAATACAATATATATATATATATATATATATATATATATATATATATATATATATATATATATATATTTCTAAAACTCATTAATAATTCATGAGGAAAATTCAAAAGAAATTAATGTTTAATCAATGTCTGTTTACCCCGGTACAGAACTGATATCAGTGTCTGTAAATGTGATACAGAACTGTTTAGTAAAACATCAGTTCTGTATCACATTTACAGACACTGATCATATCAGTTCTGTAGCAAGTGTACAGACACTTCGCATTCAACTATCTTGAGTGAGGTACGCTGGTAGCGTCCTCATACAAGATGAAGATGCAAACATTTGTTTTTTTTGGGGTTTTTTTCTTTAAAAACTCCTTTATTAAACTAACTTAACATTATTTACATTCTTGTTTCAGATGAACATTGACTATGGGTTCGTTATATAACAACAATTGTTGCAAGAGTTCCCGCGGCAGAGTTTGTTTTCAGTATATTTTATTTTCCTTAGGTTAGATTAGTTAGTCTTTCGTGTTCGCATATCTTATATTAATATCTTTGTGCCGGTGCCAGTTTGTTTTGCCAAGACTTCTTTAATTGTCCAGACGGTCGATAGGTTGGTGATCTTGTGGTTATCAATGTCAATCCCAGTTCTCTCTCTTATTCTGTGTTTTATCGTGTTGATCAGGTTTGCATCAAAGGCTTTGCCTTGAGTTTGCTTTAAACGAGTGTGCCATATAACTGCAATGGTGGCTGATAGGAGATAACGGGCCAGGATGTTTATTTCTCTGGATTCTGGTGATTGTATCGGTTTACTTGAGAATACCACTTGAGAGAGGGTTTGTATGATCTCTGTATAGCCCACGTCCAAAAGGAGTTGTTGGATAAAGCGCCAGAGTGGTCTGAGTCTTCTGCATTTTAGAAAGAGATGTTCTGTCGTTTCTTTGTTGTTACAGAAGGGACATCCTTCGTCGATGTCGACGTTGTAGTTGTCTTTCCATCGTTGTTCTGCTTTAGGTGTCTCTTCAGGTAATAGTAGTTCGTAGATCCGTTTGCTTGTTATGTGTGTGTCTTCCATCCGTTTGAGTTCCATGCTGAGTTCTTGGCTTGTGTCTTTTATCGTTATGTACCATGGTGGGATGTGGTTCGGGTCGGCATGTGGGTTTGCGTTGTTTCGTAGGAAGGACCATTCCGTTTTAATCGTTCCCAGGATAAATCCCAGGTAGTAGCGAGCCCAATATATCCACGGTTGTTGTTGCTGTTGGTCCGTGATTTGTTTTATCCATTTGGTTTTAATGGATTTGTTCGTTATGAGTACGTTTGGAATGCTGAGGCCACCTTTAGTCGGCGAAGATTGTAGTGTGGTCCTTCTCACTAGTTCCGTTCTGCGTCCCCACAAAAATTGAAATATCGTTGTGTTTATTGTTGCAGCCACTGTTGCTGGTATGTTGAAGATAGTAGCTAGAAAGAGAATGTTTGCCAGCCCGAAGGTTTTGATTAGCACTGCTTTGCCTTTCATTGTAAGCGCTCTGGATGACCATATTTGCAGTTTTTGTTTCAGTTTTTTGATAGGTGTGTCCCAGTCTTGCTTGTCCATGTTTGGTCCGAATTCAGCTCCGAGTATTTTGACGTTTTCTGACTTCCATGTTATTGGAACTGGTCCATGTGTCCGTCCTGACTGTTGTCCAACGTAAATTCCTTCCGTTTTTTCTGTGTTTAGCTTTGATCCGGTTCCTGCTTCATATTTGCTGATTGTGTCAAAGGATTGTTGTACGGACTGGCCATCAGTCAGTGTCAGTGTTCCATCATCTGCGTATTGAAGTATCTTGCTTGGTAGATTGACTCTTCCTGGAATGTGAACTCCGTGGATACGTGGGTTATTTCGTATGGCTTGGCCAAGAGTTTCTGCTGAGATTATGTACAATAGTGGAGATAGTGGGCATCCCTGTCGTAGTCCTCGTTTTAGAAAGATTTTATCTGATAGCCAACCGTTGTTCAGTGCGTTGCAGTGTGCGTTGTTGTATAGTGTTTGGATCCATCTGATGAAAGATTTTCCAAAGTTCATCTTTGTGAGTACTTTGTGGAGGTAATTATGGTTCCTCGATCGAAGGCCTTTTCTTGATCAAGGCTAATCAGTATCAGGTTGTTGTTGTTAATGATGGAGTGGTGTACATTGTCTCGTAAGCGAAAGAGGTTTTCATAGATGGTGCGATTTGGAACTCCACACGTCTGATCTGGATGGATTAGGTTGGGAAGTACTTGTTTGAGTCGTGTCGCTAATACCTTTGCTGCTAGTTTGTAGTCTGCGTTTAAGAGGGATATTGGTCTCCAATTCTTTAGTTGTTCTTTATTATGTTTCTTGTAGATCAGTCGTAGTAGAGCTTCTTGTTGTGTCGATGACATTTGTCCGGCTTCGTAATTTCCGTTGTATAGGTGTTCTAGATGTGGGACAAGAATGTCCCAGAAGTGTTTGTAGAATTCTATAGGGATTCCATCTGGTCCCGGTGCTTTGTTTGTCTTCGTGTTCTGTAAGGCATTACTAAGTTCTTCTTGTGTTATGGGTCCTTCACACATCAGTTTCTCATTCTCTGTTAGGGTCCTTTCTAGTTGTTGTAATAGCCAGTTTTGTTCTGTGAGGTTCGTGGGTTCTTCTGTATAAAGTGTTTGGTAGTAATCTCTGACTGCTTCCAGGATTTCTATGTCTGTGGTAACAGTTCCATTCGTTGTTTGTATTGTATGTAGTGTATTCTTCGGCTGTCTTTGTTTCTCTAGATTCAGGAAGTATTTGGTAGGTTTTTCGCCTTCTTCTGTCCATTTGGCTCGGCTTCGGATTTTTGCTCCATGGTTTTTTCTGTCCAGTAGTTCTGTGAGTTTTGTGTTACATCGTCTGATTTCGTCGTGATCTATTATCGAAGATTGTTGTAATCTGTGTAGCTCTTGTTGAAGTTTAGTCTCTTTGTTCTTCTGTTGTTTAGCCTTTCGCACTGCGTGTTTGTTTGATTGATATTTGTTTAATGATTTGTTTTCCGGAGTCCCACCAATCTGCTACCGTTGCGAAGATTTTCTGTTCTGTCGTCCAATATCGTATAAATTCGGTTATTTCAGCTGTGTATTGTTGATCTTGCAGTAGTTGTACATTCATTTTCCACACGCCTGGGCCTCTTGGGTTTACCTTAGGTAAAGTTATTTTAGATGTCACAGGGCTATGATCTGAGAAGGGGCAGGTGGTAGTAGATGTCGTCGATTTTTGCAGTAGTTCCGAAGAGACAAATATTTTGTCTAGTCTTGCTCTTATGGAGTAATCCGCGCTGTGCCATGTGTATTGTTTTGTAGTTGGGTGATGGTTTCGCCAAATATCTGTAGTGCGCAAGGAGTTTGTTAATTCAGTTCGTTCGCGAATTCCGGCTGTTCCTCTAGTTGGGTTGCCTCCGTGCTTGTCGAGTGTTAGGTCGTCTATACAGTTCCAGTCTCCTGCTAGGATCATGTATTGTGATTGCTGAATGTTATGCTGTAAGTTGGTGAAGAAGGTTTTTCTCTCTGTGTTGTCTGTAGGAGCATAGATGGATATCACATTTATTTCGTGTTGTTCACTTTGTATTGTCATTGATGCGAATCTTCCTTCTGTGTCGGTTGTTGTACTGGTTATTAGTAGAGTTGTGTTTGGTTTTAGTAAAATAGCTGTGCCTCTGCTTTTGTGGGTACCATTACTCCAAAGCGCTTGGCCTCCCCATTGCTTTGACCAGTTATCCGTAGTTTGTTTTGTATTGCTTTGGGTTTCCTGTAGGCAGTAAACGTCGCTGTTAAGTGACAGTAGGTAGTTGAAAATCCGTTGACGTTTGGCATCGTTAGCTAGTCCGTTGACGTTAAGAGTTGTTATTGTAAGTGACATTTACTTGGTTGAAGTAGATGGTGGATTCAGGACCAGTCTAGATCGGCATTCTGAAACTTTCAGATCGCGTCTTTGTCGTTTGTGTTCTCGTCTAGGTCTTGGTGACTGTTGTTTGTCTTTTACGCGGTCGCGTTTGTTTCGTACTGTTGACCATGCTTTTCCTTTGTCTGAGTTCTCTGATCCTCCATCCATGGTAGATTCTGACTCCGAGTCTGTTGTGATGTTCTCATTCCGCGGTGCGGTGCCTTCTGGGCGTTCAATGCCTTCGTTGTCTTTTGTTTTGTTCATATCCGTTGTTATTTGCTCGCCCAAGCCGTTTGTCTCCATATCGTTTTCTGCATTTGTTTTGGCTTGTTCCTCTTGTTTGTCGTTCTTGTGTTCTTCATGAGGTGGTTCTTCCGTGGGGGTTTGTGGTTTGGTTGAGGTGTTAGCTGGTTCTTTCTCGGTACTTTCAGTGCCAATTGGGTTTTGTTGTTTCTCTCTATTGGTTTCATTCAAGTGCTTCTCGTTGTTTGTGAAATCCATTTCTTCGTTGTTCTCACTGTTCTCTCCCCATCCTGGGTTATCGAATGGCAGTGTATTGAAGAAAAGCTCGTCATTGTTTGTCGGTGGTTTTGGGTTGTTGGTGTCCGTTGTTTTTGATTCGCCGTTCCCCGCTGGCGGGAAGTTTTCCTCATATTTCGGGCATGTTGTCGCTTTGTGGCCAGTTTCTCCACAGTGGTAACATATGCGGTTCGGGCATTCGTTTCGTCTGTGGACGTTTGCTCCGCATTCTTTGCAGGTAACTTCTGCCTTACAGTCCCGTGCTATGTGGCCTGATTTGTGGCATTTTCTGCATGTCTTGATTTTCCCCACGTAATCGACTCGAATCATGTACCGTCCCACGTATATAAAGGACGGGATTGGTTTCGTTATGTTCATGTACAGTTCTCGGATGCCGTTTTTCAAATTACACGCTCTGTCCACGAGATCTCTCGTTGAAGAGGGTGTGAAGGTGCCGTACTTCGCTACTGTCTTCTCCAGTTGATTGTTCTGTTCGTCGAGTGGGAATCCGTAGAAACGAACTCGGGTCTTCGGCTTCCAGTTGGGATCCATTCCATGTGGGTGTTGCAGCGTAAAAAAGTTCTCGCGGATTTTAATCTTTTTCCCCATGTATTTCGCTCGGTGACCGTACGTCGTAAATACAATATAGTATTGGTTCCGTGATGATGCCTCAATTCCTTCGAGATGTTCACGAGGGATGCCAATTTCTAATAAGGCGTTGAGAACTTCCAGTCTCAGGATCGGAACAACTTCGGTGTCCGCATCCCTAGGTGGCATGACAGGAAATTCCAGTCGTAGCGATCTTGGACGTCCAACCTTGTTCGGTAGTCCAAAGGCTCGCAAATGTGGGAGTCTTGTGCATGCGCACAAGGATTACGTCTCTGGAGCGTTCGTTGACGCAGCCAATGCCTTTCCACAGGCCACAGACGGGGCAAAGAGGAACCGGTGATTGGTATACGGCCGAGAGGAGGGTTCCCGAAGGGCCTTGCTCTGCGGCTAGTATCTGCACACTCGGTTCACTTACCTCTGGAGTTCCTCGTCTTATGACCCCCGGAACGGATTGGCTTTGAGCTTGAACTTGCTATTCTCTACCTGGAAGACTAAGAGAAAGCGAGAAGGTACAGCCAGTACAGGAATACGATACTGACAAAAAAGTACCTCTCGCGTCAGGTAAGTATGCAAACATTTGTTGCCCAACAACATTTGTTGAATAACAAATGATGATCAGTATGGCCATTTATGCCACGTCACGTAGAATAGAAAATGTGGGACTATTATTAAATTAAAGCGCATGCTCGTATCACTAATTTAATATTCGTAGCCTATTAAACCTTACCTCGAAGGTTTATCAGCTGTTAACATGATTTATTTTTGTTTAGTTACCTTAATAGGCGTTTTAGAAGTCATTTACAGAATTCGTGTCCGTTCTGTATCGGGATACAGGCACTCGGCTTCGCCTCGTGTCTGTATACCCCGATACAGAACGGTCACTCATTCTGTAAATAGTACATATAGATAGATAGATAGATAGATAGATAGACAGACAGACAGACAGACAGACAGACAGACAGACAGACAGACAGACAGACAGACAGACAGACAGACAGACAGACAGACAGACAGACAGACAGACAGACAGACAGACAGACAGACAGACAGACAGACAGACAGATATAGATAGATAGATAGATAGATAGATAGATAGATAGATAGATAGATAGATAGATAGATAGATAGATAGATAGATAGATAGATAGATAGATAGATAGATAGATAGATAGATAGATAGATAGATAGATAGATAGATAGATAGATAGATAGATAGATAGATAGATATAGATATATATCAAAGCTAAATGTTTATAGTAATATATTATTTAGAGAAAGCCCTGCATGGAAAGGAAAATATATTTACCAGATATAAAATCTCGTTTCCATTTGGTCGCATGCAGTTAACGGTGTCTTAATGGTCGTGGAACGAAAGCATCATTTCGCTTCCGCTACCGTTAAACGACACCGCGTCGCGACCAAATCTGGCAAATGGAAACCAGACTTCAGATCTTCGTTAAGGTTTTCAGGGTCATTTCGGTAAAGCGCTCTTAATTCGTCAGAATTTATGCCACAAAAATAAAATAGATATCGTTAGAAAGCTATTAATTTGTAGAATACAATGTTGTATTTGATTTTGCGATAAACACAAGCCAATAATAGTTGCGAATTTTTCAAGTAAAACCAGAGGGCTTCACTCGGGGCTACTTAAGAGCATAGCGTTTCATTTTGTTCAAAAAAATTTTTCGCAGTTCGATTCCAAGATAAATTTCGGTGTCAGCGTGTTTGTTTTTTTATTTATTGCCCGGTTTCGATTTCATTCTGACTTATTTTGTCCGAATGTTGGTCGAAAAATAGCATTTTCAACTTTGGTCGTCAATAAAATCAGCAAAACTCGACATATCAAAAAACGCTTACACTGTTTTGCTGGAAATTTATCTCGGAATTAAACTAAAAAAAAAAGATTTTGAACAAAATAAAACGCTTTTTACTTGAGTCGCCCCAAGTGAAGCCCTCTGGTTTTAATTAAAAAAGTCACAACTATTATTGGTTTGTGTTTAGCGCAAAATCAAAGACAACATTGTACTCATACAAATTAATAGCTTTCTAACGATATCTATTTTATTTTTGTGGCATAAATTCTGACGAATTGTGAGCGCTTTACCGAAATGACCTGCAAACCTTAACGAAGACCTTAATATATCACAGATGTCGTCACAAGCGTTAAAGAACAAAATGTACGACACGAGACGAAGTCAAGTGAAGTGAATTTTGCCCGGCCACGCTATATAAAATTGCAATTAAATACAAGACTGCAAGCAAAGACCAAAACAAAAATTTGCCTTTTACCTTAGAACCGTAAATACGCGATTCTTCAGTGACTAAAACTAATGTTACGGAGTTAACCATGACTCCTGTTAAAACTGTAATTATGGAATATCCAGTTAGTATCCAAATCATAGCAAATACCCTTCCTGGTATAGTGATTGGCCTACGGTCACCATAACTGTATAACAGAAGAAAACAGTTTTAAATCACACAGCCATTGTCCTTTTAGTGTTATTTAGTGTATATTATTACATCTTGATAGCAAGGCTAATAAAGTAAAGTAAAGTAAAGTAAAGTAAAGTAAAGTAAAGTAAAGTAAAGTAAAGTAAAGTAAAGTAAAGTAAAGTAAAGTAAAGTAAAGTAAAGTAAAGTAAAGTAAAGTAAAGTAAAGCAAAGTAAAGTATAAAGTAAAGTATAAAGTAAAGTATAAAGTAAAGTAAAATAAAGCAATAAAATAAAACAAAACAAAACAAAACAAAACAAAACAAAACGAAACGAAACAAAACAAAACAAAACAAAACAAAACAAAACAAAACAATGCAAAACAAAATAAAGTGAGGTAAAGTGATATGAAGTAAAGTGAAGTAAAATAAATGGAATGGGCTGGAGAAATAAATTTAGAAAAAAAGAAAAAGAAAATAAAAGAAAAAAAGTGCAGTGTGCAATGCAGTGCAATGCAGTATCGCGTAGCGTTGTTTCGGCCTGATGTTGAGTGTTGTACTGCGCTTCGTTTTGCAGTGCATTACGTCCTAAAACAAACTATGCAAAATGAATATCACTTACCCAACTGTAGTAGCAGATATATATGCCCACCAAAACCCTTCTTCTAATCCCTTCTTAAACGACGGGTGGAAACTGGTAGGATTTTTAGACCGTTCCTAGAATAAACAGCATATAAATTCTGATGATTGGCATCAGGCAGCCGTGCAAAAGTGATTTCTATTCTGTTCTACGCATTTACGTTACATTTTATTCAAAACAAATATAGTGATATATTTACCGCCATTTGCAGTTGAGCTTGCAGCTTGCGTTAATTAAGGCGTTGTTTCATCGTTTGAAACTCTGCTTTCAATGGACCGCAACGTATTGTTGCCAATGGCGCAACGTGACGTTGCTATGGGGCTTTGACAGGGTCTCAAAGTGATTAATTTGTTATTCGTGGCGAGTCCGGCCTTGCTAAATCGTTTACTAGACATTTTTTTATAATATCTACTCGCCACGAATAACAAATTAATCACTTTGAAACCCTGTCAAAGCTATAGCAGCGTCACGTTGCGCCCTTGGCAATAATACGTAATGGTCCAATAAACGGAAGGTTTCAAACGATGAAACAACGTCTTAATTAACGCAAGCTGCAAGCTCAACTGCAAATGGCGGTATCAAAATTGAAAGCTTTTATTTCATTACTTGTACTCAGAACAAAACCTTTTCAGAATTAGAAATCCGAAGAGACATTCCCACTTATAGTTTTCTGCAGTGCCGTAAGTGTGCGCAAGGGGATCCGGGAACACCCGCAATCTCGTACCCAGGACCTGCGATCCTTGGGAACGCAGGTCCTGGGTACGGAGGCCGGAAACTACGATGAAACTTGTCATCTGATTGGTTAGTTTAAAAACAGTAAAATTTCAAATAATGTGCACGTTGCTAACTTGTTTATCGATTTCTCGACGTTCTGTGACACATAATTATAAAACATACTTTGTAAAACATACTGGGCCATTCTTTATCGGTAAACAAACGCTAAAGCTCGTCGATAACAGTAACAAATTATAGGGAACTGGGAACCAGAGGACTGGGAACAAAAACCCAATTTTGGTGGGATTTTTTTTTTCATCGATCGGATCGAGTTTCCCAGATCCAATTAAGGATTAATGATTAAGGATTAACTAGAAATACATGAACGCAACAACCCCTCGCCCGTTTTATATGCATTTTTTAACCCCTTCCCCCCCCCCCCCCCCCCATTATTTCTGTTTTTATTGTAATAATGACACACAGATCATCTTTAAATTTTATATGTATTTTTGAAACACACACCCCCTGATTAAAATATTAAAGCCCTCCTGATATGCATTTAAAGGGTAACTGACTGTTTACTTTCAGATTTCTGATTTGAAAATTGAACATACAAAAGCAAAACTTAGGTTTCATTAATTGAACTATAGCTGTAAAACATATATTCATTGTTTATAGGTTTCCAAGGGAAATATTTTTAGCAAGTCTTTAAATGGCTTCCCTCTGCTGTTCTGCATAAATGTTTTACAAAGGCAGAATTAAACGTTAACAGCTCCAAAACTACATTTATAATATATAGTCTGAGATAAAAACAATTCAGTAGAATCGGATTCCAGAAAGAAATATTAAACAGACAACGTTTCTGGCGAAAATTTGGAAATACTGCCTAGAAAATCGGCAAAGTCGGCCCATGAGTATTATAAATAATAAGAAGTGCATATACACAGTCAATGAAAAACACCACGTCCAGATAAGTTTTACAAGTTTTTAAAAAAGTAAGCACGAATATAAGTGGAGCTGTATATCATTTAGGTTTAAGCGAAAACATGAAAACAACACAATGTATTAAAGTAATTAAACTTTATATAATAGATGCTAGATTAAGTTTAACGGACGAGTGACTATAAAAGGGCTTTTACTTAAACGTATTGCCGGTTTTGGAACTTAATACAATGAATCCAATCAGCAAAATAAATATACAAATCCCCTACCTGAGTTACCACAAACACTGCCAATTCAGATCGACTTTTTGTTTACCATACAGCGTTTAGTATCTTCAGGTTTTCTGGTTTCTCTTCAAGATATATTAAACCGCCGTTTGTTGTTTTAGAGCGGGCTCCATTTCGTTTCTTTCGTTTCGCAAAATATAGCCATAGATTTAGTTTAAAATTTTGTGGTGCTTCGTTGTCAGTCACCAGTACCCAACAATCCTTACCGCATGACACCCTACGACGTATATATATACATACATATATATATATATATATATATATATATATATAAACAGCTTCCAGATTTTCGTCTGCCTTGCTTTTTCTACACGCGTGTAAAGTGAACTCCACGCGTGTCGAGATTAGCACCCTCACCGGGCGCCGGGCCACAGAATAAGGATCAACCAGAAGTCCAACTCTCGGAAAAAAGTGTCCCATTATTTTTATGCGCATGCGCCAGTCCGCCATTTTGAAAGTAAGTGCAACCGGGAAATTATCGCCCTCGTCCTTACGACCCTCGGGCTCCTGTAGTCAATTACCCTTGGCCTTCTTGTGACCTTTTATTTAACTTTGTATTGTTATCTATACATATATAAATAATATTTATTAAGTAATAAGTAATTTACTTTAGAAAACATTTCGTTGGAGATAAAATTCTTTGACCACGAGATTATTAAAGCTTCAGTACGCGGATACTACGGGTAAAAGTCCGTGGCAAAAAAGTCCTGTACTCACGAAGCGGGTTTTACATTTCTCGATTAATGCCGACACACTTGTTTATAGAGAAAGATGGCTAAAAATTTCGGAACTACGCATTGTTGAAATACATCGAGTACGTATGTTGTTAGAAATTTTATAAGCTTTCATTCGGTATATAGTTCAAATCATAGTGTTACCTGTAACTTTTTAAAATGTTCAAAATGTTCTGACCATTGACCATAAAAGTTTTAATATTTTTTCATATATTCAAAAGGTATGATCACTAATTTGCACCAAAAACGTTTTCAACTTCAATTTGAAATCTGCAAACGTTTCCACTCCTTTCGTATTTGAATTAGCTTCTGTTCAAGAAATATCTTAGGTTCATGCCAGAAGTCTTTCTGAGGTTACAGCAAACACCAAAACAACAAAAGGCAAAACAAACTTAAGAAATTCATCCATTTCAGACTGTCCACGTCAAAATAATAATGTTTTTTTCATATTTTAAAGTACTTCCCAGCAAGAAAATTAAAAGTTCTGACATGAATAGCACTTGACAGTACCCTTTGTTTAATATCTTGTTCAGGGCTGTGCGTTTAGTATTTAAAAACAAAATCCAAAATTCTATAACACTTGTGAGGAGTCCATTTCCCATTATACAATTCTTATTTTATGAACAATGGTGAGAACATTTTGAACATTTTAAAAAGTAACAGGTAACACTAAAACTTGAATTATATACCAAATGAAAGCTTATAAAATTTCTAACAACATACGTACCCCATGTATTTCAACAATGCGTAGTTCCGAAATTGTTAGCAATCTTTTTCTATAAACAAATGTGTCGGCAAAATCGAGAAATGTAAAACCCGCTTCATGAGTGCAGGACTTTTTTGCCACGGACTTTTACCCGTAGTATCCGCTCACTGAAGTTTTAATAAGGTCGTGGTCAAAGAATTCTATCTCCAAAGAATCGTTTTCTAAAGTAAATTACTTATTTACTTATCTAAATATTATTTATATATATAGATAACAATATAAAGTTAATTAAAGGTCACAAGAAGGCCAAGAGTAATTGACTACAGGAGCCCGAGGGTCGTAAGGACGAGGGGGATAATTTCCCGGCTGCACTTACTTTCAAAATGGCGCCGGGATCGCGAGGCCGACATTTCCCGAGGACGCTTACATCAGAGGTGCCGACAGAGAGTTGGACTTCTGGTTGATCCTTATTCTGTGGCCGGGCCTTCGGCCCGTCGCCCGGCTCGGGGATGATCGCAGGCTCTGGGTACGAGATTGGGAGCATTCGGAAAGATTTTGAAATCGACTAGTCCCTGTAGCTAATGCCATTTCCAGCATTTTAGAGAAAGAATTTACCAAATTCTGATGATATGTTACACTTAAATTAGTGAAGAAATTATGTCAAATTAAGTCCTTCAGCTAAGAAACGAACTCGGGACTCTGCGATAAAGTGCAGTACATGCTCTGACCATTGAGCTATAGAAGCTGTTGCCAAAACATTAGTCAATTGTCTACATAAAATAGTGGTTAATGCCGGTAAACGTGTCTGGTTCTACTTGTCCGGTATGGTTCGTCACTCGGAGTAACACCTTAATATTATTCTCCACCCGAGTTCACTGTCCCAAATGAACTGATGTAACTAACTAAAATCAATTGTTGATTTTAGTTAGCTCCAAATGAACTGATGTAATTTTAAATCACTTATTATTATTTATTTATTTATTTATTTATTTATTTATTTATTTATTTATTTATGTTAATTATTTAACTAAATTCTATAAAAGCTATGATTTTTGTTTTATAAACTGAACTTTTTAACTGAAGAAGGCCGAATGGCCGAAACGTCTTAACAATAAAACTGGTGGAACAGCAAGAAATTGCATGTCTCGTATTCTTCATATACTCTTCTATAAACTTAAACTTTTTTAAGAGCAGACTGTGAATCCCGTTGTTGGATCCTTCTTTCTGGAAGTTCGTCGTTGGCTAATACAACCGCACCCTTTTATATTTGTATATATATATATATATATATATATATATATATATATATATATATATATATATATATATATATATAATATGTGTGTGTGTGTGTGTGTGTGTGTGTAATTCATTGATAATTCATGAGGAAAACACAGAGAAAAATCATAAGCGTATCGGATCTATATATGTGATATAGACTCGCTCTAAGTTTCTTGCTGATATTTAACGGCTGAGTCAAGCAGGAAAGAGACCTCTGCAAATATCCGACACTTTTCCTGTCGCGCATGCGCGAAGTTACCTTGGCAACTAAGTTCAAAAACGCGAGATATGCGTGAACATCACAAGGCGATAGCCGAGTGTTTCACCAGCTCTGTGAGTCGTCTTGTAACTTCCCAAGCACTGTAAACAACTTTATACTGACTCTGTGACAAAGTATTCTTATTTCTTTACGGAAATAATGTTTTGAGTAGTAAATAAAGAGATAAAACAGTATTACAGAAGCTCAACTGGCTCAGGAACGCTAACTTTTACACTCTAGTGCCACCACGTAAACAACTCGTTGGCATTACGTAAGCACGCTCAGTAGCCAATCAGAATGTGTGTTGTACCAAACCTGTTTTCAAAACTGGTTTGACACGTCCAAGATCATGGACGGCGGCTACATCAAACAAAGTGTCGGATGCCAGCAGGGAATATATAATTATAACTTACATTTGAAATTTTTCTTCACCAAAAATCCCTTTATGTAAAATTAATTATTAATTAATTAAACAATATACATTTCAAATAGTTTCTTACCAAGCCCCAAATTATAATTCCAGCCAGACCTGACAGCAGCATTACCAGAACAAGTAGAGGAATGCTGAGCACAGCCGAGTTTATAACAATCTGAGACGTCGATGGAACGTTTTTGACGGTAAAAAAAACAGAGCCAGGTGATTCGACAACAGAAATGTAAGAATAAATTCCAGCATATGTCGTCCTGTATTTGTTGCCTTGGACGGGAAAACTAACATCCACATTATTATTAATATTGTTCAACACATCTTGTAAACTATTTTTTTCGTTCGTGGTGACGTCACGCCGTTTGCGTCTGCTTTGGTTGCAATTAGCACTGTTACAAGCCTTACTTTTTCCATGTCCATTCTTGCATGTTCCACACATGTCATCTATTAACATGTTTACTATACGACCAAATATACCGCCTGCTCCAGAGCCATCTTCGTGGTTTGTATAGGGTGGAATTATCCACCAATTAACGTTCACGTATTCGGGACAACGACATGTTTCTAGAAAATTGAATTATATATTTAAAACGTAAAATAGTCTGTACACTTTCCCAAGCTAATTTAGAGGTACGTATAGTTGAACCTGTTAAACCAACATTTTAAGGCATTTTTCACTGTTTTGATAGTTAAAGTGGTTTTCTGATGAGAATATTGTTGGTAATGTTGCTACATAATCCTAAAGACATTACGGTAGTCGGTAATTAATTGTGCGAAATTTCATTTCGAAATTCTCAAAAACAAAGTTGTAGTTTTACGTGCGAAGTTTGTATTTTGGAGCGCCGCCATTAAATTGGCCGTGTTTGAGAAAAGCAGTTGAAGTGAACTTATGCCGTCATACATTCAACAAAAACAAAAGATCATTGTTGTTGTCAACAAAAACAAAAGATCATTGTTGTTGTCAACAAAAACAAAAGATCATTGTTGTTGTTAACAAAAAGGGTCATTGTTGTTATTGAGTCTATAACGTCATAAGCTTCCTCGACTCATCCTTCTCAAGCTCGGCCACTTTAATGGCGACGCTCCAGAATACAAACTTTGCACGACTACCAACTACCATAAGATATTTAAGATTATGCAAAAACATTGCCAACGATATTTTCATCATCTCCCCTCTACTTTACTACTCTGTAGTTCGTTGTGTATTACTGTATTTCTGTAGCCGGTACCGAAGCCTGAGAAATATTTTTGTTGAAAACTGTGCATAAATAGTATAACTTAGCTTTAAATGGCATTTAATCATAATACAATAGATGTTTATCCCAATTCGATACCAACAGACGAATATACATCTCAAACTCATTAATAATTCATGAGATAATCAGCCAATTACAATAGTTCATTCAATCACCTGATTGAAGTTGGATACTCCAGTAAAGCCCAAGATATTAGATGAAAACCGGTGTTCATCTAATTCTTAAGATCTTAATTATCTATCCAAAATAAACAAGTTGCTGTATGAATAAATTTTACACACACTCAAGAATAAAATCTCTTGAGGGTTTATTTTAATTGTATTTTGTAATTGAATCGCTCGATTGAGATGCCATATCAACAACTCGTTTATCGTGTTTCATCAGGGGAATCCAAACACTCGAAAACAATAAAACCACTCGGCCTTCGGCCTCGTGCTTTCATCATGTTTTCTCGTGTTTGGATCCCCTGATGAAACACTCAAACTCGTTGTTGATATATTACATCAAGAATCAGCGACTTTTATCGCTAGACTTTCCCCACGCTTCGGTAGCGTTAAAAAAATACAGTAATACACAATTATAACTACAGAAGTGGGACGGTATTTCCATTTTGACTGCAATAATTCAAAATAAGCTTAGTAAATCGTATTATTATATGTTCATGTGTCAAAGACCATTTTTCTAGCTTTCTGATTGGGCGAACGCTCCCCGCGTGGTGGTCCAAAAATCGTGAACATGTTTCCCGCGTAACCCATGGCAGCAACCTCGTCCCCAGGGCATTTTGCCTCCACGTTGGGAGGTCGGCGAAAATGGCCCTGGCATCGGCTGGTCGATTCTATAATCGGATTGGCCGGTTTCAAAACTTGATTAATTCAGATACAGTGTAATTTATTCATCAAAATATGAATTGCAATAAATCCACTCTGCGAAGTTCATCCAAAGAATTGCAACGATAGCTTTGGTTAAAGTCAAGAATAACATTAGATATATGTTTCTTCCCGACATTTAAATGTATCCTGGATAATCGTGGGGAGTATCATGATGAATAATGCTAGCCAGTTGCATTTATGATAAAGGTTCACATGAGTGATTCGGCAGAGCGTTAAATATTTCTTATTTATTATTCATGTATACGTATTATACAAAAACGAAACACAAAGACCGCATAAATTTTCTTGCCAAAACACCGCCATTTTCGCCGACTCCCAACGTGGAGGCAAAATGCCCTGGGGACGAGGTTGCCATGGCAGCGGGTAACATTAATTTATTTTTCCCTTTGGGAAAATATGAATACCGGAAGTAGATGGTCCGGTTCAGTTTGTCTTTGTTTTCTCCAGTTTTCCTTCATTCAAAACAATGTCTGAAGGTTTTGCTCAACATTTTTGTTGTCATTTAACACTTTTTGTTATAACCAAACACTTATTGACTGGTACCGCGGGAAAACAGTGTGTTTTGTGGCAGTCTCGGCAGCCTCGGGGCCACAAATCACACTGTTTCCCTCGGCGCCAGTAAATAAGTGTTAATTATTATATGGTCTAATTGTAATATCAAGTCTAACAAGAAACTATTTCTTAAAAGAAATAGCTGTTTCGTTCCGGTCAGTCGTTTATGAGGGGCTGTTTCAACAGCAATGACGAATTTTAGCTCAACTAATTATTTCCCCCATGTAGACTGGCGCGACCATTTTTACTACCCGCCTGCGTTTCATACGACAAATTTAATTCAGACGACTTTTGTTTTGCATATAAACAAACTAGAAATATGCTGAAGCGAGAAGATTATAATAAAACTACAAAAAAATAATTTAAGCTTCGTCTAATAAAACGAACACACATTTCAGACGTTGTACCGTCTGATCATGACGGATTACTCTCTCCTCCGCAGTTCAGAGGGCAGGCTCGATCTATTGATTATTTCAGGTTATTCGCAGTCGCATAAATTCGACTGAATTTAAATGTGACGTGCTAGCGGTCTCGCGATTTTCGTGAGAACGCAACTATTTTGGCAACGTAAATCTTCTATTCAGTAGCAATACTCTTCTGACCGTTTATAGGAGAAAAATAAAACGTTACCAAAATAATTGCTTTCTCGGGAAAATTGCGAGACGCTAGCACGTCGCATTTAAATTTCATGCAGCTGATTTATTTATGACACCGCGGTATTTATTGAATAATCGCCAATAGCAAATCCATAAATTTCCAAGACCAAAAGGATCAATATAAATTAGGTCAATAACGGACTATCATCATTTTCGTCGTCATAGGTCATAGTTTAATTCTCGAATCAGAATAATCCATTTAGATGGGCCACAAATGAATGATAACGAACTTCTAGCCTCAAACTATTGACATTGTTCATAAAATAGCTATATTTTAAAATTATTAGACACGCGTGAAACAGTGCGACTGACCTTTTGGAACGCGCAGTTGCCACACATAACGAATGCATTCTCGAGTTCAACGAGGGGAAAGTTCCTACTTTCTACAGCACAAGATTGATGATTCGCTTCGCACGGGATTGTTTACGTCTTCAAATTACTCTAGATCAGCAATATTTTCACTTCGTTTTGGCGCTTAACCACGCCTCCAACTAAATTTTTTATGCGGAATTTTGATTTCATTGGATAAGATCACAGTTATGTCAATAACACTGCACTACGATTGGACGATTTTCATCTGTGATGACAGTTTCTTTTGTGATATCAATGGAAAGCTAATACAGTAATAGTTTCGTTCCTGCGGGGAACGAAACAAAAAATAACCTGGTAGCCAAGAAAAGCATTAACTAAGGCAGAAACTATAAGGTTATCTCAGAAGATATTAACGAGGGGAGGGTATAACTCGGAAGATAACGTTCTATCCCTGTCTCTTAATAATTAATCTACGTAACCACCAGGTTCGGAGTACGCATGCGTAATTATGTTAAAGTTTACCCAAAGTCAATCTCGTACCCAGACCCACGCGTTCCCATACTCACACAAGGCTCTGGTAACAGCCATTTCAGGGCCCGTTCTGATTGGCTAATCCAATGCGCATGCTTGACTAGAAATCGTTGCCTGATCTTGCCCAGGTTTATAAATGTCACTTCAGCCGAAGTTAGAATATGCCACAATGAACAAAATACTCTCAACTTGGTAGTTATTTGATGCAGGGTTGTGATATTTTAGCCTCCAATGGCGATAGGCTTTCATGCTGACGACTTTTGAACGGTTCCGAGGGGGAAAGCGGCGAGTATCAAATGGCATGGCACATTGCGCGTGGCATCTTGTCAGTTGTGGAACAAAACGGCTAGTAAGTTCAGAACTACTCATCATTAAAATAAATATATTGTGTACGTATGTTATCACATGTTGAATAAGCTTTCATTTGATGTATAGTTCAAGTTTTTCTGTTTTGTAAAACTTGTTAAAATGTCCAAAATGTGCGAACCGCTGTTCGAAATATTAAATATTACAAATAAACAGGAAATTGACTTCTCAAACTCATTAATAATTCATGAACCAAAACCAAAAGAAATTAATGTTTAATTAGCGTGATGACTACCAGAGCCTCGTGTGAGTACGAGATTGCCCCAAAGTTTATCAATTTTTGCAAAGGTTAAATAATGTTCGCCAATTTAAATTTGCTCTATAATAATAATAATAATAGACTTTATTTAAAGAAGGTAAAAAAAACCAGTTTAGCGAAGCTAATCTTACACTGGGCCTTCTAACCTAAAGGAAATAAATAAATTACAAGAAAAAAAAACAAAAAAAAAAACAAACAAAAAAAAACAAGAAATTAAAAAAAAAATAAAAAAATTATTACACAAAAAAAAAATTAAAAAATTAAAAAGTATCTAAAATATTTAAAGAGTATCTAAAAAGTACCGATAAGCCCTAGTTTTAAAAGAATTAAGAGAAGATGACTGTTTGATTTCGAGTGGTAAGCTATTGTATATAATAGCACCACTATAAGGTAAAGTTTTTCTACTGATATCTAATTTGACTGGAGGTGTCCAAAGATCGTTATTTGCTGAACTCCTTGTAACACGGTTAGTCACGGATGACTTTAGCATAAACATGTGACTAATGTACTTAGGCATAAAATAACCAAAAAGCATTACAGTATATAATGAATTTACACTAGAGCAAAAGTTTCTGGATTCGTAAACGTTTCCGGATTCATTTCGTACCAAGTAATCAAGTATTCGGATACGTTTGGCGTTTACACTACAACAGTATTGATTCGGGCCGTTTATACTGCACTCGGAATTCCTGATGTTCGTCATGTTGGTTCCACCGCAAACTCATATGACCACGGAAGGAAAAGTATCCGGATTTATTGGAATAACCGTTCCCACTACAGTACGAATTGTTTCGGATTCAAAAGTATTCGAATACGAAGTTTCTACTTTTTTTCCAGATTCGAAATCTTCGGATACGTGATCAAACTGGGAAGTTTTTATCCCAGATTTATTTTCTTGTGTGTGTGTAAACGGCCAAACGAATTTTGGATTCGCCACGAATCCGGAAACTTTTGCTTTAGTGTAAACGGGGTCTTAATTGTACATACTGATGCTACATTCCTATTTACATTTAAGAAAACATGGCATCTTGAATGAATCAGAAAACACCGGCACAAGACACAGGTAACCTAAAGCAAAATTAGTTTGCTGCCACCGTAGGTCTGCAGCAATAAATTGTCTCGTGAGACGTTTGCGATATTAATACAGCGGTCATTTAATTCATGTAGAAAACATTCCTCTTACGAAAAAGGGCAATTGGTTGCCCCCCGTGCTTCTCCCGCAGCTGATGAAATGAACTCGCATATATCTCGAGCGATAGGGATAGTCTTAATTGCCTCCATACCTCCTTACCGAGACAACTTGCCTCATGTAAAACAGGTTCTAAGAAGAAAAAGATAACTATATATATATAACTATATGTATATATATATATATATATATATATATATATATAAGAAACTGATGTTTTCAAACCTGCTGTCACTTTTTCGCTTTTGGGCCCCTTTTTAATAGTGTATCCATACATTCGAATTTCGTATGTGGATGCAGGGATGAGATTTTTCAGTATTCTTGCGTAACGGTTTCCCCTGATGTGAACTCTTTGGGTAACACGATCTTTATGCTCAATTTGAGCTCCGTTTAAAATTATAGCTGTGTACTCGACATAATAACCACGAATAATGCCATTTGCAAGATCTTCAGGAATTCTTGTCCACTCTAATTTAACGATGGAAATAAATGCCTGGGTTGAAGCGAAAATGTTTGACGGAGCAGCATCTGGAGCTAAAATGTTTATAAATAGAAAAAATATACTATATTATTACCACAATTACTATTGATACATCATCATTGTCATCATCACCGTTATCGTCGTCGTTGTGTGCTGTTAGCGCGCTGCCTCTCATGAAAAAGATAGGCTCGGTTAGACGGAGTTAGTAGTTAGTACTTGGATGGGTGACCGCTTGGGAATGACCCCGTTGTCGAGCTTGGCACTAAAAAACTTGTCATCATCAACATCATAGTTATTATAATACCATGATCGCCTCGGATTCTTTTGTTCTCCGAGGAATGTAACCCTCGTATTTCCTCACCGCTCATGCAAGAGGGAAATTTATCCTTTGTCTTCTAATTTTCCCATGCATGATGATGAGGGAAAATTAGAAGACAAAGAAGTCCTTTGTCTTCTTCTAAATTTCCCGCTTGCAAATTTTTCCCTCATCAACAAGTGCATGGGAAAATTAGATGCAACTTCTCAGATCAACCGTGTAAATTTCCTGTTGGAAAGATTCTCAAAGTTTTCCTCGGCGATCATAATATTACAAACTAATAACATGACTTGAGGGAAATTAGCGATTAAATTTCCCCTTTGCCTCGGGAAGATTTTCACAAATCTTCCCTCGGCAGCGGGGAAATTTAATCGCTAATTTCCCTCAAGTCATGTTATTACTTATAATTGTTATACAGTGTGTATAAAAAAAACTGAACCCTTAGAAAGCAACCTATTGTAGTAGTTTGGAAGCCCTAAAAGCGCTGCGTTATAAATTAATCAGCACATAAGTTAAACAGGAAAAGAAAAAGCTTTTAAATACTTTCACCATGCATACACTTCAAGTTATCTTAATTTCCCAGTTGGATAAGGCCGTGTGTTTTACGCATCTGTGGGTTCAGCGAAGTGCTTAGGGCTTTCAAACTACTGCCGGAAGGCCTGTGTAGTTGCATTTTTCGCAACTGGCCCCGGTTTGGTCTTAAAATGTATATATTCTACACTCGAATTTTCCTTCACCCAAAATCCTCAGAACACGCTATGTGATCGAGTGAAATGCCCAATATTACTTATAATATACCCAATTCTCTCCTGGCATTACCACCTCATTATATATACAGAACTCGCGATCAAGCTCTCGGCAACGCCCTCCGTGGCTCAGTGGTCAGAGCATTGCACTAGAATCACAAGGTCGTGGGTTCAATTCCTGCCGGAAGGCCTGTGTAGTAGCATTTTTCGCAACTGGTCCCGGTTTGGTCTTAAAATGTATATATTCTACACTCGAATTTTCCTTCACCCCAAATCCTCAGAACACGCTATGTGATCGAGTGAAATGCCCAATATTACTTATATTATACAATAGGTTGTTTTCTAAGGGTTCAGGTTTTTTTGGTAGGCCTACACACTGTATACAGTGTGTATAAAAAAAACCTGAACCCTTGTCGCCGACGGTCGCCGACGGTCGCCGACGGTCGCCGACGGTCGCCGACGGTCGCCGACGGTCGCCGACGGTCGCCGATTTGTGATTTAGATGCATGTTAAAACGGTAAAAAAGAAAAGTAATAAAGAACAATGCAGAAAGCAGTGCTTTTCTGCCAACCTCGTCCCCAGGGCCATTTGTGGGGGCTGGGACAAGATGGCGACCAAGAACAAATGGCCCTGGCACAGGCTGAGCTATCACCACATTTGATTGGTCGAGATAACTTTGGATGTTTTAGGTATTCTGATTGGTGGAAACAAGGCGGGCGGCAGGCTAAGTCGCGGGCATCTGTTTTTTGGGCTCAAATTATATTCAGAATTGCCGGCTGTTAAAAAACAACTTCGAAGTGAATGAAAATGTGAGGAAAGCTGGCGAAACACCCGTGAAAACGTCGGAAGAATATGTAATGATGGGTCGTGTCGTCTCTGTGCCCTGGCTGCCATACAACGAAGTCCGTGGGACGGCAATTCAGTGTGTTTTCTAAATCGGGCGAACGAAAGACTTGGTGAACAAAGTCAAAAAGTATTTTGGCTGCGAAAGGAAAGTACACCACAGGGCAGAATTTACATGTTTGGCCATTAAGAAGCAGCCTTTTTTCAAACAAGAGTTCTCGACGAAACGAAGCCTAAATGTTTTTCAAAACGCTGAATTGAATCCACCGAAAACTTACGAAAACAAGGCGGCCCGGCCAGACAACGGCAATCCAGTTTCTTGCGAATTTGGTACAACGGTGAAGCAAATGATAAATAATAAGCATTTACAGATATTTATTAAAAGTGTATTTATTTTAATAATTCCACAATGTATTTGGAAATGATGTTTTGATTGTTTTCAGTTTGGGTCAGTCAAGCTGAACTAAATATTCAGAAAATAATTGAGCCTGACTAGGCGCGATAAACTTCGTGAAGCCTGGGCCGAGTCAAAAATGAGTCAAAATATGACTCATTTTTTGCAGCCTGTGCCAGGGCCATTTGTTCCCGCCATTTTGTTTTTGGCCGCCATCTTGGCCCAGCCCCCACAAATGGCCCTGGGGACGAGGTTGCTTTTCTGCATTGTTCTTTATTACTTAACATGCATCTGAATCATGCCGGGATCGGCGACGGTCGGCGACATATGAGAACTAGGCTTAAGGAAACAACCTATTGTAGTAGTTTGAAAGCTCTGTTCCCAGGTTATCTCACAAAGTGCACTGGTTTTCATAAAAGTTCGTGGAAAGATTGATCACAGACCAAGGACCAACCCACTAAGTTTTGGTAATTAAATTTTGGTTAAACATTTCATAAAAGTTCCTCCGTGTGGAAGAAATAATTGGAAAAATGCTTGATTGGGCAATCCAGTTTAGTGTAACTTAAACTGGAGTCTCAATAATCCGCTGCGGAGATGTGCAATCGCTGAGCGCCTCATTATTATCATAATCATTATCATATTCATTATCATTGGAGGAAAAATGTCCCGGGTTAGCCAATGTATCACCTGGCATTCTTAGCTCTTGTCTATAATGGTAGATTTTAGTTGAAATAGAGAATAACCGCTTTGTGGTTTACTTACCATCTTCCTTGGTCCTTGCTTGGTAACCTTCTGGATCGTTCAACTTGCCATGACCTTTTGAATTAATAGCTCGAATCCATATGGTATACTTTGTGTACTTTTTTAGGTTCTCTGCGTAATACTCATTGTGATTGGGAGAAATAGTTTTCTCAAGAACTAATTTTGACAAGTCTTTGGTTTCACGTATTGTTAAGTTATATCCAAGAAGCTTTCCATGAACAAATCCTGTTATAACATCACCCCATTTGACTGAAATACTCGTTGAAGTTTCGGCAACTCCCCTAACATTTTGTGGTGAACGACCTGGCACTAAAAAATAAAACAGAATGTGTGATTTATCTACTTCTTGTCCCGAGAAAGAGAGGGGAGGTATTTGTGGCACAAGCCGTTAGCGCGCCGCCACTCAGCATTGAAGTTAAACCTGGTCAAATGGGGTCCGTACTCAGATGGTTGACTTCATGTGGGTATTGTTTCTCTTCTGTGCTTCGGGGGGTTTCCTCCGAAACCCAAGGTTTTCCTCCAACCGCAAAATTACACCAAAAACTGATCAAGGTTAGAAGTGGCGTCCATCCCCACCTCAGGGTGCCTCCGACTGCGACCGTTCGTTCAACAATCGAAATATAATAAGGTTAGATATACTGCCCAAACAGAGAACGTAAAGAGTCTAACGTTTCGAGCGAAGGCCCTTCATCAGAGAGAAACGTTCGTTCGTTCGTTCGTTCGTTCGTTCGTTCGTTCGTTCGTTCGTTCGTTCGTTCGTTCGTTCGTTCGTTCGTTCGTTCGTTCGTTCGCGCGAAATCAATAGGCACGACAATTTCCTTCTAGGACTGGGCTTGGTTTACTTTAGAAATTGTGCAGGTTATTACTTTAACTCTTAAGGGTGTTCGGACGTATTTCGTTGCTAGGTAACCGGTTGCTAAGGACATTACTTCCGGTCTGGGAAATCTTTTCACAAAAACATATTTTTGTACACTGCGAAAAGGTATAAAACGATAACAAAAAAGCACGAAAAAAAGAGCCGAGCAAGTTTGTGAGAAAAAGTAACAAAACAAAAGAAAACTATTCCTTTGCTGTAGAATGTCGCTGGCAAAAACACTTGAATAGTTGAAGAACTTCGGTACACAGACGTGAGACGGCGATAGATGGTAAAATAAACGAAGGACGTCGTCGTTGAGATATTTGGATTGAATGCCAGAATTTAGAAATCGGCAGAGCTGATGAACCATAAATCAAACATTCCGAAGACAGTGGACATCAACTTTTAACTTTGTATGTAGAACAAGACGACTTTTGGAGCATTCTTGGCTTGAAACCACGGCTGAACTCGCAATTTAGCTGGCAAGCTCCGATCAGGCAGGAAGCAAGATCAGGGCTCGCGCCTGATTCTTTCAGGCTAGGTTGAGTGGCATTCAGTCGCAAAAACATGAGCTCACAAGATTCCTATAATTTCCGCCGCAAGTATTTATCGAATCGTTACTTTTCATTCGTTTACACCTAGGGAAAACGTGTCTCCCAAAAACTACGCTATTTTTTGTTAAAAATATCCCTTAATATTTCATTAAAAGTCATTAAGATTTGCTCAATTGAGGAACGCATGCGTACCTTTTTTGCACATAACAATTCTGGTTCTAGTGAAGCTTCTTTAGTTAGCAAAACTTTTAAGTTGGCGGAAATTATAGGTTTTTTCTTATCTCAATGACGTCACAATGACGTCACTGTATGACGTCATCAAACGAAAGAACTTCATTCACATATACTACCTGCAGAATATCTAGCATTTCTAGCACGGGCATCAAATTTGTAAAGCTCTAGAAGCTCTGTGATGAAATGAAGTTTTCCCTAGCAACGGGTCAAAATAAATATGTCTGAACACCCTAAAGTACCAGGGGTTTCCCTATTGACGAGTAATAGCCACAGTAAAATACTAAAGTGCGTGCTTGGTACTGAAAGGGTTAATGTTTTACTTTTTTACGCTTAACTAACTCTTGCCATGCTGAATTGCATTTAGGTAATCAATGGTGAAATACTCTATTTCCTTAACTTACATTCTTCATCAGTTCGCACACTTCTGGTGGAAATCCGTCCAACACCTGGCCGATTAAAGCCACCAATTACAATCCGGTACTTCCAATAAAAGAATAAACCAGTCAAGCTGTATTCTGTAGTCGTAGTTGGAACGTCTTCATGGCTTATTCTTCTGGTGGTTGACAAAGGAACATAAAATATGCGATACCCCAATAACTTTCCATTTTTTAGTCCTTCGTCTGCAATTGGATTCCATTTTATATAAATACTCGTGGAACTTGTATTCCGAGCTTCGACGATCACAGGAGCGAGACTTGGAGCTATAGAGAAGGTTAAAAGAACCTTGTATCAAGACACTATTGTACTTCTGTCACACTTTCAAAATGTTATTACCTCCGCCAGGAGGTTATGTTTTCACTCCTGTTTGTTTGTTTGTTTGTTTGTTTGTTTGTTTGTTTGTTTGTTTGTTTGTTTGTTTGTTTGTCCGTCCGTCCGTCCGTCCGTCCGTCCGTCCGTCCGTCCGTCCGTCCGTCCGTCCGTCCGTCCGTCCGTCCGTTTGTTTGTTTGTCTCATAAAATACTGCATAGAGTTTCATAAAGTTTGTGGAAAAATTGACCATACACCAAGGACCAACTCTTTCCATTTTGGTTGAATTTGGTTGAGATTTGGATGAGAATTTAATAAAAATCAAGATTAAACTACAAGATTCTCCGTGTAGACGAAATGCTTGATTGCACTCCTTATTCTTATTTTATGCAAATGTTTTGCATAATTTTGGTACGAGAGTGCAATCAAGCATTTTATTCATCTCGTTCAAAAACCTTTTACGCCAGAGTAGCGTTAAACAGTATCGGATCTTTTCAAACTCATTAATAAGTCATGAATTATCGTAGCCAATCCATGAACGTAGACCACGTCACATGCATGAGTTTTGATACCCAATGAAAACCTGTATAGGAAACTTCCTAGTGAACTGGATCACATTTCTTAATCTGCATATTGAAATCAATGAAGAAAACACCGCAAATCGCGATGCGAATATTTGTTTGAAAAGCAAGTTCAAACACTCGTTTATCGTGTTTCTTCAGGGGACTCCAAACACTCGAAAACAATAAACATTTTGGGGCTACGTGTCGTCCTCGGGCTTTCATTTGAATGTTTTCTCGTTTGGAAATCCTGATAAAACAAACACTCAACTCGTGCTTGATCTGTTACATCAGTCATTTTGTTTACAAAAAAAGAAAGAAGAAAAAACAAACAATAAACTGAGGATAATTTGAAAAGCTCTAAAAGTTAGCAAGTTCAGTAAATTGAACCGCACTAAATCATGTACGAGTCGTACGATGAACAATCTAAATGCGAGTCTCCAAAGCAATAACAAGAACAACAACATTGAGGATTCTATATATCTCATGCAAACTCATTAATAATTCATGAGGAAAATACAAATGAAGTCAGTACCGTGTCTGTGGTTTGGATATCAGAGGAAGAAATTAAGCAAACTTTCATCTTGATTTTCTCTTAAAATACTGATTTATTGGAGATGCTATATCAAACACTCGGAGGAGTGTTTCATCAGGAAATCCAAGCACCTCGAAGTTTGTTCAAAAACCTCGGCTTCGCCTCGGTCTTCAACAAACGTCTTGGTGTTTGGTTATCTTGATAAAACACTCCTCGTGTATGATATACTACTTCACGCTATACGTCTGGAAGGTATACGTTATTTAGTCAGTTTCGAAATCTACCAACAACGTACAAGAACACCTTGATCAAAAGGCAAAGCTGTTCAGGTTTTTGCTACAACATGATTAGAGATATTTAAAGGCAAACAACAAACTATTCACAATACACTATAAACACTAGCTACTAAACATGGAATGGCAGAACAAACCATATAGACACAACACGTCGTCTGATCGTATTTCTGGTCGCCATTCAGTGCTCAACTCAGCGCGAACACATTCACAACACATTAAAACACATGATCGGTCGCTCTGATCGGATTTTACATCATTCAGCGCGAACACTAGCAAAGCAAGCTAGTTCATTTAATTCATCAACTAAGCTATAGTTTAAAATCACTTCACAAAACGACAAGGACATATTCACAACACACTATTAATTAACACAAAATGTCGCTCTGATCGCTATATAAACACTGTTTCGGTCTGAAATCCGCATCTTAGATCAATATTCAGCGCGAAGCCGCGAACACATATACAAACACACTATATAGACACAACAATATAGTGACACAACTTGTCGTTCTCATCGTATTTCTATTCGCCAATTCAGTGCTCAACTCAGCGCGAACTATTAGATTCGTGGCAAAGTATGCTATAATTCAAAATCACTTCGGCAAACGACCAGATGTACAGTATATTATAAGTAATATTGGGCATTTCACTCGATTACATAGCGTGTACCAAGGAGTTTGGGTGAAGGAAAATTCGAGTGTAGAATATATACATTTTAAGACCAAATCGGGACCAGTTGCGAAAAATGCAACTACACTGTCACAGGCCTTCCGGCAGGAATTGAACTCACGACCTTGCGATTCTAGTGCAATGCTCTGGCCACTGAGCCACGGAGGGCGCTGCCGAGAGCTTGATCGCGAGTTCTGTATATATATATATAATAAGGTGGCAATGCCAGAAGAGAACTGGGTATATTATAAGTAATATTTGGCATTTCACTCGATTACATAGCGTGTACTAAGGAGTAAGGATTTTGGGTGAAGGAAAATTCGAGTGTAGAATATATACATTTTAAGACCAAACCGGGACCAGTTGCGAAAAATGCAACTACACAGGCCTTCCTACAGTATTCGGCTAGCTATCACTTGGTAAGTTGTTGTGCCACCCTGCATTTTCATTGGCTCCAAAGGCATCATCCGCTAACATTCGGTACATTGTCGTTTAACCCTGCATTCTCATTGGCTCCGAAGTTATTCTATTGTTAACTTAACCTAACAAACTTACTCAACTAGTCGATAGCATAGTATCTACTAGCGCATGCGCAGTAGATACAAAAAGTTAAAAACGTTTAAACATGAAACGCTTTCCTAAAAAGGAACGTCTTAAGTTGGCTTTTAAAAGTTTCTATTGATGACGCCCTGCGAATGTCAACAGGAAGCTCATTCCACAATTCGCTTTGGAAATAATAATTCTACTTACTTCCTTCATCTGTTCTCTCAATCACAGCCCTTTCAGGTCCCTTTCCAGCATTGGTAAAAGCGGAGACTTCAATCTTGTATTTAGTCCAAATGGATAAACCAGTTAATTCGACTTGCATCTTTCCATTTGTTACAAGAACTGTCTTGCTGTCACCCTGTGGATTCACGTAAGTTACGTTATATCCGCGAATAACCCCATTCCATGCGCTTGGTCTTACAGCTTTCCATTGCACAAATAAACTTGTTGAACTTGTGTTATGCGCAGTAACATCTTCGGGAGACTCGCTTGGTGCTGCAAAGCAACAAATGTTACATTCACTAAAAACTGATTAAATTCAGTGCACTCATATAGTCATTCAAAATATGGTCTGGAAACGCAGCTAAAGTCTTTGGTCTATCTTTATGTTCGCTTTTATGCATTTTTGTGCATGGTGCACGGTCAATGGACCCATTGTATTTTAGTACAATGAACGAATTATCCAATAGCAACGTTTCAGTTCAGTTCAGTTGCTCAACCGTGCTATTTAAATATCAATAAACCTAAAACAAAGGATGTGCACGGTGTAAGGTGCGGTTTAACATAAAATCACAGCTCATTATAGCTTTGAAGTTTGCCGAGTTTCCAGACCATATCTCTATTGACTATCAGAAAATTCTTTACTATCAGAAAATTCTGCCTGAGAATAATGCCTGATACTCAGGTTAGGTTCGCTATAAGTAACCGATCACATCGTCAATTACCAATTCGTTTCCATGCCCGTTACTAATTAGGGTTAAGGTTTTTGTTTAATTGGGTGAGATGATCTAAACCAATCAGAAACCTTAGTAGTGATTACTTGCACGTTACGTCACGGCGGTCATGTTGGTGGAACTTGAACAAAAGAATCTCATTAGCTTCTTTTGTTTGCGATTCTGTTTTCCACCAACATGGCCGACAGAGCCTTTGTTTTCTTAATCTCAAATGATTGGTTGCAATTCAAGAATAGGTAGGTACCGACCCTGTGCACTTAGGAAGTACACGTGACTATGAATTAGCAATCTAGTTGACTTTCCAGCCGAGCCCCAGTAGCAGTTGAATGGTTAGATCGTCTAGTCCGTCACAAGAAGGTTGCAGATCCAATCCTAACCTGAGTATCACGCATCATTCTCGTCTTCCGCTAAAAAGCAAGTGGGGCGAGGCAGGCGGGCGGGCGAGAGCAAGTTTCTACCTCCCGCAGGAAGGGAAAAGCGGGCCTGTCAGGTTAGTCCAATCCCGGTCTGGGGCTCAGAACTATTTTCTGAGCATTTGAGCTTTACGAAGGTCTACTAAACGTCTGTTACATTACACCAAGCTTGCAACCATACATGCATATGTATATAGCTCATATTAACTCTGAATTTTTTAGCTGTGCCTTTTTCTTTCATTTAATCCACTACGAAGTAGTCGAAGCCATTTTGAATCTATTTTGAGTTTGGTGACCATACCAGTCTAGATTTCATGATGTTAATACAGTCGCGCCAGTATCTCGAGAAGCGCTTTCACAAAATCTGATTAGATTCTCAACCTCGTGATATTCTGCAGTATAAACCTCTACTTCATTCAATATTTGGTAAAACCAAGCGCCCGGTAGTTCAATCGCTCTTACTTTGCTTGCCCATATAAAAAATAGATTGCATTTTTCTGCACATGTACTGCAATAGATCACATATGACGTCATAACATGTAAACAACAAAAAAGTCGGGTGGCGTGACTTCTTTACACGCTGTGACGGCTTCTGTGGTCTATTAATAGGGACCTTAAGATGCTAGGACGACGACGGCGGTTAAAAAGCAATTCAAATTTTAGCATTAAAAAGAAGTCACGGTTAACTGACTACTGTATTCAATACTTGAAGCTTGTTTTATAATTTTCAAAGTGTTAAAACGGTTGCAGTGTCTGTGTTAAGGCAATCTCAGACAACAGTTCTCATCACCTCGCGAGTCAACGTCGTCCTGAAGACGTGAAAATGCTCTGAGTGGCGTTGTATACAGATCGAGGAGGGTGTTCAGATTACTCTTGGGACTAGAAATTATTCATTATCTTTGTTTTGAAAGAAGAATGGCTTTGTTTGAAGGACGTCGTCCTCGAAGTTGCCGTCGTAGATCTTAAGGTCCCTAATAATAGTACACACACACAGACACACAGAGAAAAATGTAATCTACGTGTTTCATACAATAAAAATTGTTGTGGTCAAAAATTGCAAGTGTGAAGGATTTTCGGGGGAATAAAAAGAAAGAAAAACGTTTGCTGACATGGACTTGATGCCATCTATTCTGTGTGTGCGTCCTTTAATAGATCGCGGTCAACGACCAATGAAAATGCACAGTTGCACACAGAAGTCGTCACGCTATTGTATAAATAAGAATAGACCTTAGTTTGAAAGCTTTTTAAAGGTTTTTTCTCAAATCATTAATAATTCATGAGCTAATTAGTTTTGAAACCCGGTAAAGGTCGCGCAAACTGAATTAATAATTAAGAAATCAGATAATAGACGGCACAAACCGTTTATTACCACATTTCTTAATTATAAATTCAACATGAGACTATTGGGTACTCACGTTTTACAAACACTCGAGAACAATGAAAATTACTCGGTTAACGGCCGCGTGATTTTCATTGTCCTCTCGTGTTTGTAACCCCTGGTAAAACACCCCCACTCGTTTATGAAATATTACATCACCAATAAGTATACTTACCATCCTCCCGGGTAGTAACAGTAAGCCCTGCACTCTTAACGCCACAGCCAGGTGTTGTTTTCGCTGCAACTTGGACATAGTATTTAGTAAAAGGTTTGAGACCAGTTATATTTGAGCTAAGCTGTTTAAAAGAAACTTCTTGTTTCTGCCAGGTTGCTTCTTCTGTTTTTTTGTAAAAGACACAATAACCACGAGGTACACCATGTAGAAATGTCGCATCCAACGCATCCCAGGACAAGCAGAGTGAAGAAGACGTTGGCGACGAAATATTTTGGTGTAACTTTGGACCTTTACTTGGTACTGTAAAAAGACGGACAAGTCATAAAATAGAAATCTTCATCGTTCATAATATTTTCACAGCGATTTAAAATTGAGTTGACGTAATAAAAAATTTAATGTCATAAATCAAGTAAATACACTTATAGCTTCAATTAATTTGGTGTAGGGTTTCGCGTGATTTGGTGTAAAAAAAATTGGCATGATCTACTTATACATGCAGTTCTGGCTAAAACGTTAATTTGAGAGATAAATCACGATGCATAGAAATAGATTAATCAAAGGCTACCTTCAACTGTTATCCTTTTACTAACAAGAATATACACTTAATGTCTGCTCCCGAGGGAAACAGTTAGTTTTGTTTTCCCGAGAGTCTATATGTTTCCCGAGACGAAGTCAGCACAAAAAGCTGCAGCTACAGTAACAGAAAAAACTGCAACAGGCAACAGAAGCTACAGTAGCAGTAACAACAACAGCAGCACTAAGAGCACTATTAAAACCAACAACAACAACAACAACAACAACAACAACAACAACAACAACAACAACAACAACAACAACAACAACAACAACAACAACAACAACAACAACAACAACGACGACGACGACAAAGAGGACGAAGATGACGACAAGGAGGAGGAGGAGGAGGAGAACGAAGAGGACGAGAAAGAGGAAGACAAAGAAGACGAGGAAGTGAACGAGGACGAGAAGGAGGACGAGGAAGAGGACCAGGAAAACGAAGAAGAGAACGAGGAAGACGACGAAGAGGAGAAGGAGGACAAGGAAGAGGAGGACGAGAAAGAAGAAGACAAAGAAGACGAGGAAGTGAACGAGGACGAGAAGGAGGACGAGAAAGAGGACGAGAACGAGGACGAGAACGAGGAAAACGAAGAAGAGAACGAGGAGGATGACGAAGAGAACGACGAAGAGAACGAGGACGACGACGAAGAGAACGAGGACGACGACGGCGGCGACGACGACGAAGAGAACGAGGAAGAGGACGAGGAAAAGGAAACAGAGGACGAAAACGACTAAAAGAACGAAGATGACAAAGAGGACAAAAACGACGAAGAAAACGAGGAGACACAACAACAACAACAACAACAACAACAACAACAACAACAACAACAACAACAACAACAACAACAACAACAACAACAACAACAGAGGCAACGGCACCAACAGTAATGTTATCCACAACAACGACTACAACTAACAGAAACATTATCCGACGTCGTTCTTAGAGCTTACCATCTTCGAATGTTTTATTCATAACAATATCACTTGGAATTCCTGTTCCGTTCAGTGAAGTTGGAGAAACAACTATCCTGTAAGACGTAAACTTGAGAAGATTTTTTAACAACAGACCTGTAGCTGATGGTGGCAAAGACTTCTGATCAAATGATAATGGGCTATCATAAAGTGTTTCATTTATTTGATAAAACACTATGAATCCGTTTAGAGTTCTATTAAATTTTGTATATAAAACAGGTAGTGACCAGTTTAACTGAATGCTGGTGGAACTCATCACGACGGCTGCCAGGTTTACGCCAGGTGATATAACTAAAAACAGAATATAATATTAGAAGTTTACCAACGACCTTAGAAAATATTATTAGTGAAATAAAAGTAGCGTGCTGCGTAGACAGTATAAAAACAACAATCGAAATATAGTAAGGTTAGATATACTGCCGAAACAGAGAACGTATAGGAGTCTAACGTTTCGAGCGAAGGCCTTAGACTCCTACGTTCTCTGTTTCGGCAGTATATCTAACCTTACTAAATTCCCAACATAGCTAATTAAGCGAAGAATCTAACATAGTTTCACGCTACTCTGGCTCAAAAGCTTTTTGAACGCAACTTAAAAAGTTACTGTTCATTACCCAACCCTTTTTGACGCTCCGATCTAGTGTCACCGTTGTGAAGAAAGGTCCTATATAAATACTTTCAAATATAGAAACGATAATGACGTTATCTACCAACAAGATGCGAACAGGCTTTTGGTAACAGACCGCCGTCATCCTCAGTTAATTGGGCGTGAGCGCTATTAATATGCCAAGCCTCTAAACAACGTCTTCGATGATACCGTGATTTGGTCATGGACAGTTCGGCGCGCATGCTCTAACAATGTAGAATTTTCTTTTTTTTTCAAAAGAAAACAATCTTTTGGTGCTTTTAACCGCGTACAAAACTGACGTTTAGTCTAGCCGATGTAATCCTGATTACAGTCATTATACGGAATGAAATAAATATATTCTGTTCTTTCGTGAATTATACCGTTATGTCTCTCTCCTCCGCAGAGTCCGAGGTTGACGAAGAAACCGCTGACAGATATGTTTGTGGGCGGAATCGAGTGAAGAATTAAGGGAAACCTCTGCCAACTTTCGGTCCAAACATGGCGCCAAACCGGGGGAGGTTGATCTTAATGGGGTTTTTTAGAATGTAGCCAGAAGCACGGAACAAAAACTAAACTGAAACGCTGTCAATCTCTCAATTATCACGGTCGTCTCCTGTATTAAATACGAGAAGTGACTGAACAAGTTGCTTAAGCGACGGATGTTTTACAAAGTACTATGTTTCTGCTTTGTACTAACATGTACTATCTTGCACTTCCTTGTACTATTGTTGTCCAAGTTGCTGCATTATAAATGTGTCAGAAAACAAGTTGGAAACGTACTTTAGCGATGGGCTTGTGCATCATTATCGCATGGTTCGTAACACTTTACGATGTACAGAATCGACATTAAGAGAAGGAACAGCTTTGCTCAGAAAAGCGGCCGCGTCTGCAACATTACAAAATTTGTTGAAACTCTCCGACCAAATGCCAAAACATAGTCCCTCTAGTATCACCACTTGTGTCAGATATCGACCAAAAGTTGGCAGAGGTTTCCCTTAATTTTTCTCTCGTTTCCACCCACAAACATATCTGTCAGCCTCAAGAATCCTCACGGAATCCTCTGCGGAGTAGAGAGCCGTTATGTGCTTCAATCAATCAATCAATCAATCAATCAATCAATCAATCAATCAATCAATCAATCAATCAATCAATCAATCAATCAATCAATCAACAACTTTATTAATGTGTCTGTTTTCCAGCGCACCACAAGTGGTGTACTAATCGGGGACACCACTGATGCTTACTGGCAGCATCATAAATAAAAAGGCCATATACTTGATTTTTAAATAAAAAGGTCATATACGGTACATAAAAGTTTCAAAGTGTTTTATTGTGACACGATAAGTTGTACATATACATGTAATGCACGTGGTACGTTTGTGAGCTTCGTGTAATACGTAACAGACGTTCGGTGGACGTTCGTCAAGCTCAATTACTCAGAAAAAAATTCTGAGACCCCAGACAGGATTCGAGCCTGCAACCTTCTAATGACCGGTTAGACGCTCTAATCATTAAACCACTGAGGCTCAAATGGAGAGCTAAGGTTGCAAATTCATAGTCATATGTGCTCCTAAGTGATAGCGTTTGCATATGATATGGTGTTGTTAAAGTGACATGATAAGTTGTACGTTTACACTGTAGTGCATGTGGTACGTTTGCAAGCTTGGTGTAATGTAACAGACAGTCTGTTTAGATTTAGATTTAAAGATTTAATGACTTTATTGCCTACAGCAACTGGTGGTCAAACTGAGCAAAATGCCCCAATTGAACATGACTACCATGATGTAAGTGTTGGTTTTGCGGAGGGAGGAAAACCGGAGAACCCGGCGAAAAACCCTCGAACCACAGGAGAGATCAACTACAACTCCACTCACATTAGTTTCAAGCTCGACAACGGGGTCATTCCCAAGCGGTCACCCAAGTACTAACCCCGTCTAACCGGGCTTAACTTTTGGTGAGAGGCAGCGCTCTAACAGCACACGCCACTCATGCTCCTCTAAAAAAGTATTTTATCTCAAGACGAATTGTACTAAAGTATAAACAACTTTATATTTTTTACTTACCATCAGAAGAATTCATCCACAGCGTAGAAAATTTGGAATATGGCCTGTCTAAAATGTCTCGAAGAATAGGCAGTTGATCGCCATCTGAGGCATTGAAAAAAGCCCTGATTACACACGTAAAGCTGTTTTGTAGAGGTCTAAATTTAAACAGAAGTAACAAAACAATTACAAACAATGAGGAAAACCTAACAAAGTTCAATCTAAAACGAAAGAAATAATTGAGACCATTCACTCAGTTCCACTTTTATGAACTGTCTAAGTTTGAGTTTTTGCTCCTTTTGCTGAACTCGTGTGAACGACGACCGCGTCGAAATAAAGACTGGTACTAGTACCTTGTGATGTCATACCGGTAACAAACAACAAGGTGATTGGTGGGTTTTACCGGTATGACGTCAAAGACAATGGAGTACCCACTCTCCTAGAAACGCGGTCATGCTTCAAGAGGACCTAAGAAGGCTTCGCTTATAAATTATTTTCTTTACCTTGAAATTCATATTTTTCTTTACTTTTGCTAAGTTAGAGGATAACCCTTTCAGGAGAAAATATAACTTCAAAAGGTTTAGTTAACCTTTAAACATTCATTTTCAACTCTAAATTTAACCTTTTGATGTCACATTTGAACATCCTAATTCCCATTTAGCTCTCACTTAGTCCTGATCACACAATTTATGTATCTTCTTAACAATATACGGTGCTCAATCCAGTCAGTTTTTGTGATCAGCGGATGTTCTAATCAGTGAGGTATAAGACTCGGGTGGCAAACCTATACTTAGTTTATTCATGCATAAACTACCTCTGATGTGCCGCGGTTAAGCTCTGGCCCCTTCTCGGCCCTTTGGGCTTCGGTAACTAACTAGCTTAGTTACCTCCCTCTCGGTAACTAACCTATACTTATCGTATATCTACAGTATTTTGAGTAACTATAAGTTCGAGTGTATGTTTCAGCATGGGGTGCAGGATTTTTTTGACTATTTATAGCTTGGCAATGAAAGAAACTTAAACTTATACGTAACGAGAGACCATGCACTCACAGATTGCATATGGTGGTGTGCAACCAATATTTGAGTTTAAATTACAAAGATATTTCCGCCATGTTGGATGAAATTATAATTGCAGATGATGAAAAAGTTTTGTCAAATTCATCCACCAGCGGGTTATTGTAGATGTTTAAAAAGAAAACGAGCCATCCCGCTAACTAGGCTAGCTCACGGGACTATACGCATGTATGAATGAATGAATGAATGAATGAATGAATGAATGAATGAATGAATGAATGAATGAATGAATGAATGAATGAATGAATGAATAAAACGCTAGATTGCACTGGTACCAAAATAATGCAAAAATGTATGCATAAGGGATAATGAGTGCAATCAAGCAACTCGTTTATACGGAGAATCTTGCGGTCAGATTTTCATTAGTTTCTCATCCAAATTTCAACCAAATTCAACTAAAATTGGAGTTTGGTCCTTGGTCTATGATCAATATTTCCAATTTTTCTGTGCGGTACTTCGGGAGATATCCTGGTGACGGACAGATAAACAGGCAGTCAAGCAAACAGAGTTGAAAACATAGAAGGGAAACTGGATAGGAAACTTAAAACAATGTTACGAAACTGGAAACGATGTTTCCACAATTTTCTTTTGTAATAAAACACTTATAAGCGGCTGATGCACCTAACGGGTGGTCCCACATGGCCAGGACCAGCTATTGCTGAAATCTGAAATTAAAGTGCCTATATATGCAACGAAATTTTCAAGCTGGAGAAAATAACATTAAAGTAAAGTTTGAGATTACTTCTTTCGATTGTGAAAGTTTCAGGGCAAATAATTAAAGGAAAATATGTTTGTTTAGCGTTTGAAAAACGGGCTTTTGGCCCAAAATGTTGAGACATATTATTCCACAACTAACTAGAAATACATAAATGCAATATCCCCTCGCTCGCTTTTACAGCAACCCCCCAACCTCGTCCCCAGGGCATTTTTCCTCCACGTTGGGAGGTCGGCGAAAATGGCCCTGGCATCGGCTGGTCGATTCTATAATCGGATTGGCCGGTTTAAAAATTTGATTAATTCAGATACAGTGTAATTTATTCATCAAAATATGAATTGCAATAAATCCACTCTGCGAAGTTCATCCAAAGAATTGTAACGATAGCTTTGGTTAAAGTCAAGAACAACATTAGATATATGTTTCTTCCCGACATTTAAATGTATCCTGGATAATCGTGGGGAGTATCATGATGAATAATGCTAGCCAGTTGCATTTATGATAAAGGTTCACATGAGTGATTCGGCAGAGCGTTAAATATTTCTTATTTATTATTCATGTATACGTATTATACAAAAACGAAACACAAAGACCGCATAAATTTTCTTGCCAAAACACCCCAAAATTCTGGGTGTCACGTGACCAGCCGATGCCAGGGCCATTTTCGCCGACTCCCAACATGGAGGCAAAATGCCCTGGGGACGAGGTTGACCACCCCCCCCCCCCCCCCCTCTTGCGCTCTTTTTTATTGGAGGCCTGGAAATAGCTACTCCTGTCGGAACGCATTCTCGTACCCAGATCCTCGCGAATGGTCGGAACGATGAAAATATAGTTTTAATTATGGTAGAATATTTGAAATAAAAAAAAACACTCTATTTTTTGGAAGAAAAATGCCACAAAGAACAAAGAAAAATTTAAGGATGATATTTCGTAAAATATATTGAGATGAAGAAAATTTCACGTTGCCTCCAGGATTTGAACTCAATCTCGTTCGCGTGCAAACCGACGACGTTACCACCACACTACTGAAGCAGGCATCAAAATTTTATTAAAATATTAGGGTTATACTTTACAGTTCTTTCTTCCCATGTTTACAAAGAACATCGCTTGGTATCTAAAAATATTTGCATTTTGAAAACTACTCAAAGTATATTCATTTATGGCATTTTAAATTTATTTAAACTAATATAACAAAAACAATTCTTCATTTCGAAATCTGAATTGCTGAAAATGTTTTCACATACATGTTAATAAATATTTCAGCAGCATTTGCAGTCTTTGTACGTTTTACAAAAGAAGAAATGTTCCTTCTCCATTTTTATGCTAAATTATAAACAACCGCTAAGTCATATGTAGTTTTACAATAAGAAAGCCATTTAAAAGGAGATAAGACGGCAGCCACAGGTCAAAAATACAACGTAAGGGGCATGGCAAGAAAAAACATGCAATGGATATGATACGTACTTCGAGGACACACAAAATATAAAACAAAATTAACAGTGATACTGATAGATGTAAACAGGGAAACTCAACAGTTTTGCTACGAAGTGTTCGTGATTACTGAGAGCGACTGCTCTATATTTTTACCGTAGCTTTATAAACTCTTCGGCCTTTGTCTTCGTTTCTTTCGAGTTTTGGTTTGACGGGTTTCCTTTTAGTCAAGTCTGAAGACTTTATATACGTAAACGTTGATTTGTTTCTGTTCTTTTGAAAAGGATACGTATCCCAAAAACTCCTTTCTCAAGTCTTTTTGTCAAGAATAATATCAAATCTTTTTCAAATCTTTTTTGTCAAGAACTATATTGTTTCCAGTGCCCCATAATCTTCACCGCGCGTGGTCCGTCCACACACACACATATATATATATATATATATATATATATATATATATATATATATATATATATATATATATATTAATGATTAAAGCTGTTCTTTATTGAACACAGCAATGTCGAGCAAATAAACACACACACGCAGCAGTTTTGTGGGAGAAGGGGTTTTTGGGGGGGAAGCACTTCTATAGTGTAAAATTATGGTCAAGCATCATCCCACAGACTCATTCTTACATGGCCTTAGATTGTTGTCCAGGGGTTATAATCCCCATTAGGACTCTGCTAATGCGCACACGCGCATATATACGCACACGCGCATATACTGCCAAATAGGTAGCTAGCCTATAAGACATCAACCTGACCAACCGTACACACAGTTGGACAGTCCTTACGATTCGACTGATCTATAATTACAATAAATAGGCTGAGTCTATGGGCTTGAACGTGACAATCAGGAGCGCTTCAATATTTCGAAACGTCGGCCAGTGTGGCTGATACACTTGATAAGGTAGATGTAGGTGTCTTTATGTATCGTTCAAAACAATCTGATGACCAACGTCCTAATGTTTTGATAAGCCAAGCAGGCAATTTTATATACATTATAAGACCAAACCGGGACCAGTTGCGAAAAATGCAACTACACAGGCCTTCCGGCAGGAATTGAACCCACGACCTTGCGATTCTAGTGCAATGCTCGCATTTCAACATGCGTGTAAAGTGGCCTCCACGCAGGTCGAGATTAGCACCCTCACCGGGCTTCGGGCCTTCGGTCCTACGCCCGGCTCGGGGATTACATCACTAGGATCTACATGAATTATTATCGTTATCGAACAGATTGTTCAAAACACTCTTTAGAAAACTAAAGTCTCGTGGGAAAGTGTTCACAAAGGTGTGTAAAATTTATTAATACCGAGTTATTTGTTTTAAAATATACATAGTCGAAACCGTATCCAACTTAGGCCCCGTTTACACTAGAGCAAAATATCCGGATTCACATTGTTTTTCATCCTCATGGGAATAAAAAACAATGTGGACCCGGATACTTTTGCTCTAGTGTAAACGGGGTCTAAGTCGTCTTATGAGTAATCAAGAATTAGAATATGATCATACCCACTCAGCCAATCAGCGCCCAGAATTTTCATGCTCCATATTCCATAGTATTCACTAGTGAGTTTATGTAACTAATTAGTATGCTCTATATACTCATTAGTATGCTCTATATAGAGCATACTAATGAGTGTATAGAGCATACTAATTAGTTACATAAACTCACTAGAAGATATTCATAACCAAAAAATAATGCAAACATCAACAACAACGAAAAAAATCTGTTCTTTCTAACCCAATAAAAGCATACATTTTCTGCCAGAAACATAGAATATAGATTCTTCCACAGAATTAGCTGAGTGGGGTATGATCATATTCTAAGTCGGTTAGATAATGAACTCTCGTGTCCTATGGGATATAGTGTCCTCGCATAGATAGAAAGCCACTCGGCCTGCGGCCCTCGTGGCTTTCTATCTATGCTCGGCACTATATCCCATAGAACACTCGAGTTCATTATCTAACCTATACCTAAAACATGTTCGTGAATAGTTCACTTATGAAATTCGGAGTTTCTAACCACAAAATGAACGACAAATTGGACAAAATGCCTTTGTTTTCTCGTTATGTACACGCCATTGCGGCAAGAGTTTAGAAGGCAATCTGAATTTGGGGTCTGAGTCTGGGTCGAGTGATGTAATTAGTTGTGCAACCATGCCAACTATTTTAACGATGTCTCAATTTTTAGAAAAGCACGGTCTTCAAACGAAAAATAAACATGCTTCCATTTAATTGTTCTTCCTAAAACTTTCACAGTCAAAAGAAGCGATATCAAACATTACTTTAATGTTATTATCTCCAACGAGTTAACCAATAATAAATTGGATGATAAATTGGATATCCCGGTGAAACACCCTCAGCTACGAAAGACTACAATAGATTTTTCCTGCATGCGTAATTAGATATTTGATGAAAGTCACCAGTGATCTTCCTCAAATATCTTAATTACGCATTCAACACAAGCTAACAGGCATATCAGAATGAGAAGAGAAGACAAACATCATGACACATCGCCAGCTAAATTTCATGCAATTTCGCTTTGGTTATAGTAATTTTCTTTCAAAGAACAACGGTTGAACGACGAAACGAATCGGTAAAACAGCCAAGCGAAGATAGGCTTGTGAGATAATAAACTCTGGTCGCCTTCTCAGCTACAGACAGTCACCGTGTGTTGGTAACGATAAAATTAAGGTATTTGTCGCTCCTTTTCTGGTCGAAAACTTCGAATTTCTTGACTGAATGCTTCTCAAACTTCTTTGAGTTTTCAAATATAGCCAAAACATCCTCAACCATTTGAAAGACAACAAAGTCAAGTTTACGCGGCTTCAACCATGCATCTTCTTGACAAACAACTCGGTATGAATAAATTTTGTACACCTTGGTGATCACCATCCCACGAGAGTTTATTGAACATTCATTAAAATCGTATTCATTTGAGAAGTCATATGAACAACTCGAGCTCGTGTCCCACCGGGATATCCAAACACTCGAAAACAATTAACAAAAACACTCGCACTTCGCGCTCGTGTTGCATACATTTTCATACCAGTGAAAGTTCATATATTACATGAAAACATAACCTCCTGGCGGAGGTAATACTTTTGAATGACTCACAGTGTTGGGTCATTGCTCATATGTGACTGATTGCAAGATAATACTCCAACAATTGGTTTATGTTCAACGTCGTAAGATTTACGGATCTGAAAGAAAATTAAACAAACATATAGTGTAGTTCAATAATGTTTATAAAACAATTATCCAAGCCAAGCCAAGCCAAACCAAACCAAACCCAAAACCAAAACCAAACCAACCCAAACAAAACAAAACAAAACAAAACAAACCAAAACAAAACAAAACAAAACAAAACAAAACAAAACAAAACAAAACAAAACAAAACAAAACAAAACAAAACAAAACAAAACAAAACAAAATCAAAATCAAAACGAAACAAAATAGAACAAGTATTGGAACAAAATTGATTGTGGACTGCGGTACGCAGTTCAATCTAGTGAAATACCCAGTATTATTATATGGCAGCAGCGCTGAGAGGTCCGAATACGGAAATCCTGTAATTTGATTGGTTCATATAAGCGGTCGGATATTTCCCGTATCCGCCCGCTCAGAGTGGAATCTGCCGTTCGGGACCGTAAGTTTTATAAACAAAAAAGCAGTCATGTCAGTACATGCAACAAGATGGATTATAATTTCAGAACGACTCATTTTTTAAATATATCGTGCAGGTATGTTGTTAGAAATTTTATAAGCTTTCATTTGATGTATAGTCCGAGTTTCCACGTTTTGTGAAAGTTTTTAAAATGTCCAAAACGTTCGTAACATTGTTCGTAATAATATAACATTTACTTCTCACAAGTATTAGAATTTCAGATGATTTTTAATTCAACCACTTAACGTACGATCTTGAGCAATATGTCAAACAAAAGCAATTGAAAAATACTATTTGGGGTAGAAAGTTCAGGATTCTAGCTCAACGGAAAGTACTTTAAAAATGGGAAAATGTCTGCCATTTTCGTTTAGTTCGCAAGAAAGATGGGTCGAGTTTTCACAGAACGTTCACAGCATTTATGGCCATATAATAAACTACTTATTGACCTCGCTTGTTCGGTCTGTACTAGTGAAATATCGGAGCTCTGTTTTTTTGCACAGACCTCAACTCGCTGCGCTCGTCTCGGTCCGTACTAAAAAAACATCGGTCCAATATTTCACTAGTGCAGACCTCACGCTCGGTCAATAAGTAGTTATTATTTGTAATTAAAATTGTACCCAATTCTTCTCCTGGTGTATGTTATTTAGTGTATTAACTTGTTTCAAGGTCATCTCAAGGCAAATTATTTTTCCGGCTTGTTTTATGCGCCAAAGTATGGAGAATACGAATATGATGATAAAAATTTGAAGCGTATCGTACTTTTTGTTGATTTCTGAATGTTTTAACGAAGTATTCTAAAGCCGTGTTCTATAAAGTATATTGAAGTATGAGTAATCAATAGACCGATTTAGAAAGAAAATACTTTTTTTTCCGAATACTATTTTCGTAATATTTTTCCAAAAAACAACCCTTGTTTGACACTGCGTGCAAGCCAAGAGGCATTGTAGTTACACTACTTGAAGTCCTAGACCACGCTGGTCAAAACACTGAGGGCTCACGTTTTTCGCTAATATTTCTCTTCGAAATTTATTTGACTACAATGCCTAAGGAAAATGCTGTTGGATTAATCACTCAAGTAATTTCAGCATGTCCAACATTCAGAAATTGTTTAATTGTGTTTTAAACTACAGTTCTACCATAAAATCGAATTGTTCTACGTTACCGTAAGTATTCACCTATTTGGTACGTCTATCTGCCTGACTATAAAACCTACTGGCCGTGGTACTTACATAAGTTTTCAAGTAGTTCTCAAAGCTCAAATCTGCATTGGCAAAGATGGTATTTGTTTTATTAAAGTCAATATTTGCTTCAACCATAACAGCTAAAAGTTAAAAAAAAAAGAATTAAAAAACCCCTAAAATAAACAACTGTTTATACCTATCCAGTATAGTATACACCACGTGATGGCTTTGAAATTGATTTGCGGTAAATAAAACCGTCGCTTTACTGGTTTGAGTAGTATGTCAACAACCATTACAGACGTGACTCTTAGACTTTTTTTCTAAAAGTATATGTTGCTTTTATGGGTGGTAAAAAAATCGTGAAAAGACATTCAGTAAAAACGTCAGACTTCATTGCCATGAAAACAAAAGTATGACATATATTTGGAATGAGCTTACCACCAGTGGTGGCGCCAAGAATTCCCCAACACACGGGCTAAGGTCCCCAACAGGGAAGCTAGTAGGGGGGTCCGGGGATACTCTTCCCCGAAAAATTTTCAACATTTGAACGTCTAGAATAGCTTTTCCCATCTTTTCAGCGTAAAAAGTATCGCAATAACCGACAGTCACAGCATTTATTTTCAACGTATCAATAAAGAAAAATCTGTTGAACACCAAGTGTGATCATTAACCTGCAGATAGAAAATGGAATTTTTTGTATATATTTAACCGATATTTAACCGATTTTACCCCTCTTGCTTAAAATGCTCTTACAATGATGCCTATTACATGAAGTATACCAGTCCCGAAGTTGATAAATTCAAAATGGCGGAAATGTGCGAAGCAGTTCGAAAATGTCGCGTTTTGTCAATGCTAAAATATGCAAATGAGTGCACTAAAGAGACAAAATTAGCACTTTAATACCACCTAAGTTAAGCATTTTTCATTATAATTAAATGGTAGAATAAAAATGATTTAGTCGTATATTTGATAAAAGTTGACTGATGATAATAGCACATTGGCACACAGTGCACGTACGTGTTGTGTAAATTTATCTTTAGTGAGTCTTTTCTTGGCTGACATAAAGATTTAGCCAAACCACATAAAATCTGATTAGCTGAGTTAAAGACGATTAAATTGATGTATTATGGTCTTATGTTGTGATATAAGTCATTTTTTAATTTGCAAATTTTCCACACGCTGTGGCGCACCATGGGGGTCGTCACAGTGGGCGGCCTTCAAATAGCAATATAATATTTGTGTTTTATTGTATTGCCTTGATTTTTTCAATTTAAATTTGTGAAATGTTGCTTTTCATTTTATTAATACAAAGATTGTTGGTAAAATAATTTATTGTCTAAATAGTTACCTTTTTGTTAAAAATTAATTAGTAAAAGTTAGCATAATTAGCATAAATTAGCATAATTTGCAAAATGTGTTGTCCGACAAGACCAGACAACCTAAAATTTGAATAGAAGAGGTAAAGACAATTCAAATGATATATCGTGGTATTATGTTTGTGGTATAATGCCATGTTAATTCACAAATTGGTAAAGTCTGCTTCACTCGGAAACAAATGATGCGGTAGAGAAAGAAAGCATTAATTACTGAAGTGCCTGGCTTAATCTGTTAAAAAGTTCTTCACCAATTGTTAAAAATACAATTTTTCTTCCAGATCATTCCCCGACAAATCTGTAAATTTTCCCCGACGAGGGGGCTAGGGTTACCCGACAGGGGGGCTGTAATCCCCTCTGCCCCCTGCATACCACCAAAATGTACAAAGTTCATTGTCATACAATTTATCAGCTGGCATTTTTCACCCTGTACACCACCCCAAACCTTCAACCCTATATGACAAAAAAGAAAAAATGACTGAAGAAAAAAATACTTACGAGGACACACAATTTCGTGGCATTTTTTTGATTCTTCGACATGATCTTTGCAGTCCGGATGACTAAAGATTCCAACAGTGTTATTACATGAGCAATTCCGACCATTATACATTGGAAGTGGATTAGTGCATGAGCGAGTCCTTACTCTAAGTCCAGTATTACATGGCTTGCTGCAGAATGAAAATCCTGTCCAGGCTGATAATCCTCCATGAACTTTTAACAATGAAAAATATAGTAATTAACGTTGACACATCAATCACAGTACATAATGTAATACGTATTTATAAATAATCCACTAATATCTATTTATCGATCTACACTGCCTATGTTTTAACGAGTTTTTTAAAGTTCTGCAATGCTTTTAGAATCCAATGTAGTTCCATTTGAAGTTTAAATATTTCATTCGAATTCCTATATCTCAGAGTGTATGAAAAAGCCTCCCAAAATTTATTTCTATTTGCAAGCAAACACATTACACAGGTACATAGTTGAAGGCAGAAGAAGGTTCTTGGGGGAGGGAAAGGCCTTGTTGGGGGACTGAGGCGGAAAGGAAAAGAGAGCCTGCCTGCAAGCCCTGGTGATTTTGATCACTCTCGGTCACTGACGGCCAACAATCGAGATTGATTAATTTAACATGTAAAGTAGACAAACTCCTGGGGCTCTTCAGTTGTCATTGTTTTCGATGGCAAAACAATACCGTAGAATTGCGTCAACTACAAATTTGAGATGTCTTAAAAATTTCTGAAAGTAGCTGCCACCTGTAAGTAGCGCACCCCGTAAGGTAACGGCTCTTTTGAAAAGAGCACGCTTCCGCGTGCTTGATACAGTGAATACGAATGATGATGAGAAAATGAGTTGAAAGAAGTAAACATCAAACCAGAAACTTTATTTCACGTTCATATTAAAAGCATATCAAGCATTCGTTTTATGTAATACAGCAAGTGCTTTATTTACTTAACCAGAGTATGTTAACGTATTTAACCACCCGAAAGTAGCTGGCTCCTGAAAGTTGCGACCCCCTGAAAGTAGGGACCCCAACAACGGATTAACCGAAAGTAAGGGGGGCGTTAGATTCTACGGTAGTTATCATAATGGATTAGTTGATTGACTGAGATAGCGGTCTTTTAAATTTACTCTTGCATTGTAAGCAATAACATTATGATCCATTAATTTATTGTATTGTAACCAATCCCAACACAGATCCCAATCGTAAAAGTAAAGCTTACAATGCCAATACATGCAATGAATTACTGCATTTTCACACACTATTTATATTATTCTCTATTTATTATAAATAAATAAAGTGTTTGTTGATGTTTCCGACACTAATAAAATCGATAATCTCACATGTGTCGATTATATAACAAAACAAATAACATACATGACAAAATTACCGCATTCTGATTGGTCGAGAGGAGTGCAATTTTAATGTAATACAGTGCGAAAAAGGTGTAATAAAGTGCAGAAAAATGAAATACAGTGCAAATCCCAATGACTATTAAACATTCTGATTGGCTAATAAATAACCGGAAACTACCGGAAAGCCAATGAAATGCCTATGTGGATTTTGAAGGATGGTGTTTCTTTCCGACAAAATCCAATATGGCGACCAAAATATAGAGTTGTCGAAGAACATTTCGATGAAATACAGAAGAATTTTGCTTTAATATTGTCATTAAAGTTCCTGCAAGAAGACTAGAAGAGATTAGATGCTATGAGTAAAATGTTTGACGTTTTAGTGAACGAAGCGAAGCAGTTTTAAACGATTGAAGCTTCGAGAAGTGGAGCAATGAGTGGTATGTAACTTCGTAGCTGGAAGAACATTTTTCTAACATTTTCATGTATATTATTAAGAAGTAATAGCATGGTTTCGAGTGCAATTTGGAAAAACATGCCCTCGTCAGTTTTTCGAAGACCTCAAATAGCACTCGTCCTTCGGACTCGTGCAATTGACGGTACCGAAAAAGATGGCGGCGGTACATTTAACCACAATGCTTCGCGATTTCAAGTAAGCTCAAATAACAACTAAACATTGTCTATCATGCTAAGATGGATTAAGTAAACAAGAACGTCATTCCTACTACAGTTGATCGTTTTGAAACCATATAATTCTGCAAGAAACAATATTTACTGCACGCAAAGGATTGTGGTTAAATGTACAAGTCGCCATCTTTTTCGGTACGGTCAATTTTAAAACCCATACTAAGTTTATTGCGTTTTTCAGAGCAATATTAACATAATAAAATTAAATTAAATTAAGTTAAATTAAATAAAGTAAAGCAAAGCAAAGCAAAGCAAAGCAAAGCAAAGCAAAGCAAAGCAAAGTAAAGTAAAGTAAAGTAAATAAAATAAAATAAAATAAAATAAAATAAAATAAAATAAAATAAAATAAAATAAAATAAAATAAAATAAAATAAAATAAAATAAAATAAAATAAAATAAAATAAAATAAAATAAAATAAAATAAAATAAAATAACATAACATAAAATTAAAATTAAATTAAATTAAATTAAAATAAAATAAAATAAAATAAAATAAAATAAAAACGACATACTTGGACAGTGGTGGTTATTGCATGTTTGACGTTGATAATCGTCACCCAAACAGTTCTTCCCACCATGCTTTGGGGCTGGATTAGTACAATTCCTCTCCCGTGTTTGATTTCCACCTCCACAAATCACAGTACAGTTTGTCCACGGTGACCATGCCGTAAAATTACCGTCCACTAAAATTTGAAAGAATGAAAATTATAGACGTTTTCGCTTTGACGTAATAATATTCAAAAATATAAATTATAACAGAATCAAAATCATTATTTAATTTGCACAACGTACAATACAAATTACATAATATATAAATAAATAGATAATTAAAAGGTATTGGCAATAAAAATAAGTTTGTCTCATTTGAAAGAACTCGTCAAATGGTATAAGAAGACCTTTTACAATTTTTCCGTATTTGTTTTGGTTTTGGAAATATTTCGACCAAAGACAGCGTGCTGTCCACCATCTTGTTGTAATATTGGGTCTAATTAACTGGGAAATTGGTGATGTCACAAGCACGGTAAACCTGATGAAACTACTCCGTGGGTGACCAGATTTCCACGGAAGACTTTTTAAATGTTGTGGGTCAATTTAAAATGGAAGTAGCGCAACAAAAAATCGAGTTTCTAGCTCATGATGTCATAAGGTTGGCAAGATAAAAATTTCACTTTGCCCTGGTTATGTCGTCACATGCATAATTGTGCGTATCGAAAATAATTCCAAGATGGCGGACAGCACGCTGTCTTTAGTCAAAATATTTCCAAAATCTGCAACGGGACGTTTTCACATTTCCATCGACTTGTGGCACACTATGAACTAAAAATTCCATGTAAATATTTTGAAATGAGTACAGAGAACACCCAGAGTGAAAATGTTTCTTGTCAAGTAATGAAACAAGATTTTTTTAAAGGCGTGAGTGAGTACAAAGCGTACGTGTCGTGATTGTGTAATGCATATATATATAATAAATGAGTAATCATATAATTTTCCTCGTACAATTAAGGATTTACACTACTCATGATATTTGAAAATTATGCCAAATTGCACTCGCCTAACGGCTCGTGCAATTTTGGCAAAATTTTCAAATATCACTTGTAGTGTAAATCCTTAATTGTACTCGCTATCTTATGATAACCTATACTAAACATGGAAATGTACTAACATTGAGATATCTCAACCCTACCCCCGACATAACTTGCTCATGTGTACGGACCCTAGCTAACAATGTAATCAACACTACAGAAGTGTATTGTCTCTTGCAGCGGTAAAATAATTACCGGGGCAGGGAAATGTATTGCATGGCTCAATCACTTTAGCCTCCCCAGTGCAGTTCTTGCCACCAGGTAGAGGTGGAGGGTATGCGCAAAGACGATAGCGTGTTCGTTCACCATTATTACAGCTTTTTGAACATGGTGTCCACCATGACCAGCCACTCCATCCTGCTGGACGAATATCTAAAAACAAGTATAAAGCTGTTAGACTATACTTTGGTACCGCTCAAATGACACTAGAGGACAGGGGTGCAAGGGTGAAATGTTGAAGCGGTTGGGAGAGTTGAAACGCCAGATTCTCTTGAAATTTTCAGTGAAAGCTTCTTCTGTTCATTAAGACAAAAATTCCCAACGAGTTTTTCACTTCATAGATAGTTTAGTGTGAAAAAATTAAAAAAATATGTTAACGAGAAAAGTAAATTATTTTTAACATATAGGATTTATTATTATTATTATTCATTATCAAATTCATTAATAATTCATAAGAAAATTCGAAAGAAATGAAGGTTTAATCAGGTGTTTGTAAATACTATTGTGAAATTCATTAATAATTCAGGAGTTTTGCAGCCAATCCAATTTCAGAAATTACGTCACATGTATACCCCTGTAAACCCCATACAAACCACTAGTGCTTGTAACTAATTAGCATCTCAATATGATTATCCCAAAGGGATTTTTACTATTTATTCATTTCACAAGTTGTTTACAACACTCGCGTCCTTGTTGTATTGAATATACAATCACTCGCCTTCGGCTCGTGATTGTATATTCAATACAACACGGCCGCTCGTGTTGTAAACATTACTTAAAACATACCATGTACACTTAGAATTTGATATTCGGCTCGCCATTGTAAATGCCCATAAAGATCGGCCGCTCATATTTTAACTACTACTTAAACAATTATTGGACGAGGTTGAGCATGATATTAAGAATTATTCAGACCAAGGTCAATGATATTAAGGATTATAATTTTATCGGGCATTGACGCGAAGGTGGCACCGTTCGGGATACTGTTTACCGTATACTGTCTTTGATTTTTTTGTAAATGCCAACTAAAATTATTATAATAGTAATACAGTTGATGTTCTTGGGCATAGATATGTTCTTGGCCCTTCTTAGAGCTAATTTTAACCCTCGCCTTCGGCTCGGACTAAAATGAGGCAGAGTCGGGCCAAAAACATATTTATGCCCGCGAACGTCAACTGTATTGTTATATTAGCCATTGACAACCTCATCCAATAATTGTTTTAATAAAACATTCAAAATAGTGATACTAAGATGCAAGAAACACACTGTAAAAAGACTCATGCAATCACGGGCTTTAGGAAAGGCTTAGTATGGCTCGAGTGAAAAGGTGTTTCAGCATACGATTATAAACAAAAAATTGTGTATTTGTCTTACTTTAATGTTCAATGAACTTTCTTGTGTATGATACAAAGTCTAAGGTATCTTGAAATACGTTACAATCGCTTCGCAGTCTTCCTATATTCACTGATATCCTTCGATTTAAACGGCCATGTTTACTAGGCCCAATCCTTCAAACTGTCACGCGGCTCACGAGTGTTCTTGAAACCCAAAAAACAAGAGGGTAGGATCAAAGTGGGTGTGGTACTCTTCTAAACCAATCAGCTATTTGGATTGCATACCATGTGATCTGTTTGAATCGTCAAGAGCGGGATGAACGTTCTGACGTCAGAGTAACGGCTTGTTTTAAAAATTAACAGGGACACGTTTGTGCCATATATGGAAGTTGGGGACACGTTCGGTGCCATATATGGTAGTGTCCTTTCATCTCGCTCTTGACGATGAGAAAATCCAAAGATCCGATCCTACCCTCTTGTTTTTTGGGTTTCAAGAACACTCGTAAGCCGCGTGACAGTTTGAAGGATTGGGCCTAGTAAACATGGCCGTTCAAATCGAAGGATATCAGTGAATATAGGAAGACTGCGAAGCGATTGTAACGTATTTCAAGATACCTTAGACTTTGTATCATACATAAGAAAGTTCATTGAACATTAAGGTAAGACAAATACACAATTTTTTGTTTATAATCGTATGCTGAAACAACTTTTCACTTGAGCCATACTGAGCCTTTCCTAAAGCCCGTGATGCAATCAATCTTGCAAAATCGACTTTATTGAAGATTTTGTTATTTTGTAATTTTCGCGCGCTTTGTCGCAGTGACGTCATCTTCGTCCAATAATTTTTTTGCGACAGACACTTCCGTCAAATAACTCACAGTATCAGTCGACGGAAATGTCGCCACAGTTGCCGGACCTTGACAATTAACTGGAGTATTTGACCAATAAGGAACGAGAATGAAGTTTGAATGTATAATAACATTTCTTGTTATATATTGGATACAACGATGACTGTCATTGGTTGGTTTGTGGTCACATGACCTTAGCTAAATTTCAATGTATACCGAGCGAGCAAAAAATTGAG